>LTAE01011721.1:4504-14851 GCA_001647135.1 Pontederia paniculata | reverse complement strand
CTCAAACAAGTTCATCAGTACAGGCTGAGTTCACTTACAAATTTGTGATCATTCAAAACATTCTCGGGATCCTAGATTCAATACCTAACTAGTATATCAATCATAGATGGGATTTTGAGGGCCTCATAAAGCTATGATAGTCATTGTTTTCTGTAGGAGGCATATAATTCCCTTCCTTGTGGATTTCTTTGACGAAACGACGTGATTGCACCATTTCTTTCTCTATGTTGATCAATGGTGGTCCGATAAGGGTGGATCCAACCCTAAAGAGTTGTTCGCCAGGGCTTCTCCTTTGCACAAGTGCTATTTGTACTAGCAGTAGATGCACTAGCTAGGAGCACATTTGCGGTGTGTATTGTGGACTCATATGTTGACGACACTCTATTTTTTTTATGGAAGGGTCCAATAGACGACAAGGAGAACAACAATGACAATTGATATTTTTTAGGCTAGCCTTCTTATTATTAATCACTTTAAATAATCATTTATCATATTCAGGATGGATGATGACGAAGCGAGAAGATGTTTGCTTGAATTAAAGGCAGACATATGCACCCTACTATCTCTTACCTACGCTTTCCTCTTATTGACAATCACATTCTTGCAAAAGACCAAAATCCGATCATCGAATGAGTTAAATGGAACTTGGGGGGATAGAGCTCACGTTTGTTATCATGACGAGGAAGGCTAATATTGGTTCGCTTAGTCCTATTGCCTATTCCAATTTATTTCATGTCAGTTTATAATATGCCTCATGGGATAGTGAAACAAATTGATTCACTTTGGCTAAATTTTTCTAGAGATACTCGGGGACTACAGGTTGACCCGCATGCTTGGTCTCTTGGTCAGAGATGTGTAGACTAGTTTCAAAAGAATGATTAGGGATTCAAGATCTAAAGAATATTAACAATGCACTACTATCGAAGGGATTGTTCGGCTATTGGGACAAAATGTGGATACATGGGGAAATAATGATGGGTGTTTGCTATGATTGTGTACTTTCATGGGATAATATACATGTGGCCACACTTCGATTTTCCTCCTTCTTAAAAGGTATAATGACAACCATGCCGCGGTTGCAATGTTCTATGAAAGCAACATGAATGTGAAGTTTTTTGAAAGAAACACTTCATTGTGTCAAGGACTTTCGCTTCTACGAAGATCCGTGTTTGGGTGCACCTCAAGCTTTTTCTATATCTTTCTCAAGACTATGCATTGGAGGAGGAGAAAAATGTTGCAACGACCAACTATTGGGATGACAACCTTCTATCTAATGGTGTTCGGACCCCACACTTTGCGACCACTCTCTCAAATAGCATGCTAGAGGAGTTCATCTTATTACCTGAGAGGCTTGAGAGTCACCGCTTAGACAATATGAAGCATGATAGATGGACATGGAAGAATGGACAATTTTCTCTAAATGAGTTATATAAATTACTTAGCATTAACAACCTACCATTAGATGTTGATATGAATATGGATCGTCGCCTCATTTAGCATCCCAAAGATACTAAGGAGGATCAATGTGTTAATGTGACTGCTTAGAAGGAACTGACTACCGACATAAAATTATCAAATGAGATAGGCTCCTGAGGTGTGTGTCACATGTGTTTTTCGTGAAGATCCTATGGAAAAAATCAAACATCTATTTTTCTAATGTGAAGCAACAAGAATGATGTGGCAACACCTTGTCGACATCTTTCTAGAGTTTACTTCGATTTGGTGGAGACTCACAACACACTCATTGCTATATGTAGAGAGGGTGTAGAACAACGCTAGTGGCTTTCATATGGTCGATTGGTTCCAATGTATTGTTGCATCGTTAGAGTGAATAATGCTACATTGACATTATTATTTTCATGGCAAAATATATGCTGTGAGATTAGGTGAATCATCTCTTGTAACTCTTATATTTAATCCTTGATGCTTATATATAAATAATAATAATGGATGTGCGCACTTGACACATATCCTTCTCTTTCTAAAAAAAACATTTTTAATCTAATACTTGTAGGATAACCTTAGTCAAATTTGGAATAGATGTCCAAAATGATAGAAAAATGCATATTCTTTCACAGGTCTTAACATTGTGAAAATGTTATTTAATCCACACCATAAGATAAAGGAAGTGGAAAATGAGTATCGAACAAATAAACCACATAATAATCGATAAATTAGGCAACATATAAGATCATGAACAACAAATAACACCTAAATATAAATATAAATGTCATAACATCTAAATATAAAAAAATAAATGTTAAAATCTTCAAAAATGGAGAGTTAAAATCCTTACATACTTTCATCATAAAAAGATGCAGTAGATCATTTTAGAATATATCTAAAAGAACTTATTAAAAAGGCATAAACATATTACCCAAAATAGATATAAACAAAATTATTTCACCAACAAACCTATAAAGATTATCCATCATGAGGTGATATTAGATAATAAGAAATATATCACATATATGAACGAATATGTAAATGTTGCAATGATATATGAAGTCATCAAGAACCAACCAAAAGTAGGGAGGTAAACCCATGACATTTGCAAAAGAACCAATAGTTTAAATGATCTTAGATGAGGGTGGATAAAAAGAAGCTTAATGTGTAGGATCATAGATCGAGAAGAAGAAGAATGATTGACGAAGACAAAGCTAGAGACCTAGCAGAAGCAAGTTCTAAAGTGCCAAACAACAAAAAATGTAGCGAGTAAGTAAAATGAAAGAAGTGGCAACATGATATATATATTAGGGCGAGTTATTCTTAACTATTTATGATCGAAATACTCTTGAGAGTAGATTAGGAATAAATTAAAGCATAATCCAAAATATTAGGGGTTATCAACAATTGACCAAGTTAGATAACATGATGGGGACATCACCTAAAATGTTAGTGTTTGGCAAATTAACGTGAAATATAATTTTATTCTAGACTTTATCTTGCAACCAAATAGCTTCAAAAAGAATGGGGTTTAAGATTATAATTGTATGTGTTGATGAAGGTTATATAGAGGAATTTATTGATTCACTATTTCATGAAATATTAAACTATATTGCATTCAATGAGGTATAAGGCAAGAAGTGTTAACTCTACTGTTTTGCACAATATATTATTTAAATAAATTGGCATATAAACCTACTTGAAATGTGAAGGCAATAAAGAAAAAAACACAATAATAAAAGAGAAAAAATTTCTACTTTCCGCTATGAAAGTGTACAAGGTAAAGACAAAAGATTATTGATATGATTGAAGTAATCATGACGAACAATTCTAAAGATAAGAGACCATTGTAATCGAGCCCGCTATGTAATTTTATGCTTTTGCAAAATTTTTAAAAGTTTAAGTTTACAATATATCTTTAGAGTATGCACCATATTTTTATGTGATATTAATTAAATTTTGAGCTCAAATTAAAGGATTAGTGAATGGTTGTCATCATTTTTATGCTTTGCATGCTTGTTTCTTGACATGGTTATTTGGTGGGCACCTTGTATAGTGTAACTTCATGAGATCCTAACAATAAAATGTATCCTATTTATATAGGAATAATAGAGGCTGTTGAATCTAGGATCCCAAGAGTGTTTTGATGATCACAAATTTGTAAGGAAACTTAGCTTGTACTGATGAACTTGTTGAGCTGAATTCTGTAACAGGTTGACTCAAGTTCAGAAGTTGTTAGGTTGACCGAAGCTAAAAGAATGGATGACCTATGCACATGAAAGACATCTCAGAAGAAGCATATGTGTGCAGAGGTTGTCCTATGAATATAGAGTGATCGACCTATATTGAAGGAAGGTGCATGAGAAGAGGGATTAGGGGTTGACCGATCGACCAGAGATAGAGGAAGGACGACCGGAGTAAAATGCTTAACTGGAAAGGTNCGTTTATGCTCTGCTTCTCCTCTTCATGTCAATCTTCTTGATACTGATCGACCGCTTATATTCTTAGGACGCCCACTGCACCCATATGGTTCTTCATGTATAAATTACATATGCAGAGGTCGTCCATTCCTTTAGCTCAGGTCGACCGCTGTACTGAACTTGAATATATCCTGTTACAGAAATCAGCTCAAACAAGTTCATCAGTACAGACTGAGTTCACTTACAAATTTGTGATCATTCAAAACATTCTCGGAATCCTAGATTCAACAAAAAATTCGTTGGAGGATTTGAGACGACACGAATTAGTAGAAGTTATCACTTTGGATACTACGAGGGTTAAAAAACAATTACTTTCAACCTTTAACATCCCTGTTGATTTTTTCAAATCCAAGAAAAGAGAAAATTTATGTAAAAATTAAGAAAAAGTAAAATTGTCCCATTTTTAGATTAGCATTCAGTTGTGAATCGTAATATGAATATTTAAAATAACTTCACATGACATCATCTAACATTTTAGATGATGATCTTACTCATCTAATCTTCATCCAACTACAAATTCACTTATGCATTTTTTTTACTTTACACTCTCTTATATCTAAATTGTATTTTTTTTATATAAATTCTGTAAAAGCGTTGATCAGAATAATTTCTAAGAAAATATTTGATTGAGGTAATTACCCGCATTCAAATTTTATAAGTTATACATAATTTACGAAATTGGAGTGCACTTCACGTGGAATTTTTATTTGTTTTTTTATGGTCATCTTATATCCCTGTTTAATCTTATTAAGGACAACCAATTTAATAACTTTAAGCTCTATTTATTTTGATGCGAATAACTTCATAAAAATTGGATTATCAGAAATGAGTATTTTTTAAAATTGATTTTTTTATGCGTTTGATATATGACTTTTGAATACAAGAAAAAAGGTCCTGAAAATGTAAAAGTTGAAACTTTATGAAAGAAAAATATATTTTTCATTTGAAAACTGTAATTCATTTTTGTTTTTTTAATATTTCTATGTCAATAGAATTTTATCCCAATTGATCAGTCTCTAACAAACATTAAAAAATATGAAAAAAAATCTTCGACAAAATAAATGGAGTTCTAATGAGGACTTTCATTTACTCCATCCGGTCTAACGCAGTAGGTGCCCTATGATCACGTATTGTGTATTGGTACTTTTACTGTATTTAAATATGAAATGTGATATAGTTCAACATAATTGCATATCGGTAAGTTAATTAGACATTTATATGTAGTGTACGTATGACCATCTTGAACTAATTAGGGAACCAAATCCGCTAAACAAGAATTGATTTTGGCTGTGTTTGACATCAATAGCGAATTTATAAGTGGATAGTGGTTTAAGAGCGGATAGAGATTTATTTAGCGGATAACGATTAATTATTAACGATTAATATTTAGCGATTCGTTAAGGTGATAATAAAAAAATATTTGATAAATGTGGTGATAAAATTAATTGATAACTATAAAATGACGTAAATAGGTTTAATACATTAATATGATAAATCATTTAAATTTATAATATTATGTATTTTTTAAAAACTTTTTATGTGATTTATGATAATTAATTTAGAATAATTTTTTTAACTAAATATACATGCATAAATAAAAATTTTAAATTTACAAAATTATGTGTACCACTGTAAATAATATTTAAATGCTAACAAGTATTTATGGTTATATGCATAGTTCAAACTCTAATAAAAGTTCTAATAACAAAGAAGAATAAATTGGGTATAAAAATTCAACCTCTATTTTTCATCTACTAAACGTTGATGAAAATAGCCTACGATCCAACCGCTAATCGCTAAACTATAAAATAATTTACCAAACACTTAGTTATAAAAGAAATAGCGGTTTGACCAAGTCAAACCTCTAAACTCTATTCTAACCTCTATTTTTTGTGTTGCCAAACACAGCCTTTAACATTTTCCCATCATCTCTCATATATATGAGAGGTTCATCAATAGTTAGTGTTGTGATGATTCATTACTAGTTTGGAATGTTTATGTCATTAATTTGCGATGGATTGGCATCGCTAAAAGTTTATGACAACTTTTCCGACGTCTTATCCATCGCTAAAATTAGCGACGAACCATTTAATTATGTCACAACAGATTTGCAACTAAATTTTTTGACATGAAACAATCCATCACAAATTTGTTGTAAATATTAATATTATGACAAAATTTTCTTTGTTAGACGGATATGTCCATTGCAAAAATAATAATTTTCTAATAGTGTATCCATTTCACAAATTAGGAATTCCAATATCCTACAAAAGCGCAAAACGTGGAATTAATTTTAATAGAATACAAGAGTTATTCAAACATCATATGTTAAAAGTTAAATATAAAAGATGCGTACCACATATAAATTGCTAGTTAATTATTTTTTAGGTTATTTTCTTTAACATCTACTGAATTATAATTTTTCCACATCAACCTTAAACTGTAAATTTATAAGTTTCACTCTCTAAACTTATCCTAATTTAACACTTAGGATGTATTTGGATCACTCTATTATTTAAGAATTCCAAAAAATCCTCATAAGAATTTCATATTCCTTTATTTGGTTGTGTCATATTTAGAAATACACTTAGGGTGTGTTTGGTTAACAGAATATAATATTCCTTGGAATGATTATATTCTATGGAATGTGATTTTATGGAATTATATTCTTAGGAAGTTAATATTACCATGTTTGGTTCGATGTCCGAATATATTCAAAATAAATTTGATTTTATAATTTATAAAAAAAGAAAAAATTAGAGAAGAGATATAATATTATATGAGAGAAAGTGAAAAAAAAGTGAGATATTAGATCAAGAGAAAAAATAAGGAGAGAGAAAGTTATGATCTTAAAGGAAAGATAAGAAAAAGATTATGGAAGAGAGAAACTAAGTATACTAAAAAAGATGAAAAAATTGAGGACAAAAGAAGTTATGAAATTATATTATAAGAGAAAGAAAAAAAATTAAGGAGAGAGAAAGTATAATATTATAGGAGTAAAAAAAATAAAAAAAGAAAACTATGATATTAGATTATAGGAGAAAGAAATTGAAATATCATAGAAGAGAGAAAGTAAGGTATTACTTAAGAGAAAAAAGTGAAATATTAGAGGAAAGAGAAAGTGTGATATTATATATGACAAAATGAAAACAATTAGAGGAGAGAGAAAGTTATGAGATTAGATCATAGGAGAGAGAAAGTGAAATATTATAAGAGGGAAAATAAGAAAAATAGAGGAGGGAAAAAAGTAAAATATTATAGGGGAGAGAGTAAGATATTTTATCAGAGAGAAAGTGAGATACTATAGGAGAGAGAAAGTGTGATATTATATAGAGAAAAATAAAAAAAATAGATGAGAGAGAAAGTGAGATATTAATGAGAGAGAAAATAAAAAATGGAGGAAAGATAAAATGAAATATTATAAGGGAGAGAAAGTAAGGTATTACATAAGAGAGAAATGAGATATTAGAGGAGAGAGAAAGTTATAAAATTAAATTATAGGAGAGAGAAAGTAAAATATTATAGGAGAGAGAAAGTAAAATATTGTAGGAAAGAGAAAGTGGGATATTACAAAAGAGAAAAAAATATGAAAATTGGAGGAGAGAGAAAGTTATGAGATTATATTGTATAAGAGAAAAAGTGAAATATTATAGGAGAGAGAAAGTGAGATATTACATAAAATGAAATGAGAAAAATAGAGGAGAGAGAAAGTAAAATTATGGAAAGAGAAAAAATGAAAAAATTGGAAGAGAGATAAAGTGAGTTATTGGAGTGAAAATTAAATATTATATGAGAGAAAAATGATGAGATTGAAAGAAAAAATAGAGGAGAGAAAAAAATATAATATTAGAGAAAAATTATAGATGAGAAAATGTTAATATTAGAAGAGAGAGAAAACAAAAAGTTTGTACAATTTTTTTATAAAGATTAAATAATTGAAAAAAAAATCTTTGTAATTCATGGTAATATAATATTACCATACTATTTAGAAGAAATAAGATTCCTTTCATTTGGTGAATATCATTCCAAGGAGAATGTATGATTCTCAAATAGATTACTATGTTAATTAATCTAAATATAGGAATATAACATTCCTACAACTATTCCAAGAAACGTTGCATAAATAACTTCAATCAAACGCACCCTTAGTAATATGACATTCCCATCAGAATGAGATTCCTATAATTTATAGGAGTCTCATTTCCCTCCAACACTTGTGTCAATCTAACATTACTGGTTCAATGCTTATGTTTAAAGTAAATATATTTTTTTCTTTAACTCCACCAAATGTACTAAATCAAACATTATAATCCTACTTTTCAAAGAATATGATTAACATAAAATATATTTCTAGGAATTCAAATATTCATATCAATGTTATAAAGTATGAACCAAACACACACTTAAATCCATCCGTTAACTTTTATCCAATTTTGTTTTGTGATTTCTTAATGATTATGAAATATCAATTTACATATACTCTCTTATTACAATAAAAATATTTTTTAAATAAAAATAATAATTAATATGAGTAAACATATTTTACTGAGAGTTTTAAATATAAAAATATTGTGCTCATGTTATTATTTTTTGTTCTTTTTATTTTTTATTTCTTAAAGAAATAAATGCATAATTGGCTTTTTCCATAATTATTAAAATAATTAATATAGTTTTGATTGAAATTTAACGAAAGAATTTATGTATCAAATTAGCATAAGTTCAAGGATTAAAATTTGTGAATTTATAATTTAAGTTATAGTTCTTGGAGAAAATAACTCTTATTTTCTATCCAATTTAGAGAAAAAAAAAAGATAATAGAAGTTTTGATTTCCCGTCGGTTATTATGGTGCCATAACCCATAACCACTATTATCCACTAATCAATTTTATATGAAATTAGTACGTATAAATAGCATAGACCAATTTATATGCACAAGGTTCACAGCTATGATTTGTCAGATGTTAAATATACCAATAAAAGTGTCAAATAAATTTGAAAATAAATAAGGCACTTTTTAAAATAAAATATCTCTCTTGAAACTTAAATTATTGATCATTTTCAAAGATGAAACAGTATTTACGGATTTCTAATTTTTTTAAAGTTCAATGATACGCTGAACTAATTTAATTTAAGGTATTCAATATAGGTTGTAGGAAGTATCATGCTACTTAGATCTTCAATCGTAGGATGTTAAATCTACGGTGAAAATTAGATTTTTTTTTGTCTTACTTTTTTTCTCTTTTCTAAATCTATCCACCATAAATTAATCATCCTACGATTGAAGATGTAGGTAGTATGATGCTCCCTACTTAACTAGGAAGCACCTTCATTTTTTATTTTTTAATAATATAATAATAATAATTGTTTGGACTTAAATATGAAGTTATTAGGTCAAATCGAGAATTAATCCGTTGTTAATTTAATACATTTTTGTTGTTGTTGTTTATAATATCACAATTTCCACGTTCTTTGTCTATATTTTGCTTCATTCATATTTTCCGCTCTTTACTTTGACGCAAAAGTTAACTATTGACCATTTCAAATATGAAACAAGTCTTTACCACACCACATAAAATATGATTGCACGTTCCTAATTTAATTTTCAATGTGCCCAAATAGTTAGAAACATTGGATTTTTTTTATAATAATAATAATAGTAATTAATTTAAAGTGGGAAGACTGGATCAACTTATGAATCCTTTGGGCACATAAACAATCTCATCATCTAGAATGTATTTTTTAATTATTTAATCTACTTTTGTTGCCAAGACTAAACTAATAAGTCAAAAGAGTTGCACAATAAATAAAATCCTACCCCATATGATATGGCAATATGATCTACATGGCAATAATTAAACAAGTATATACCTTGCACGCGTTGGAAACTATATGTATGTATGATGAAACCTTGGAGCCCGACACAAATATTAGCACACAGGAAAAAAAAACCTTATTTGCGTAATACTTGGAACTTCAAACTTAAACTATTACTTTTATTAGTCATGATTTAATGTAATTATTAATATATTAACTTTTACCTAATTTAATATACTACTTCTATACTTATTTATTATAAATATGTAAGATCGATCGTCTTACGTTATATTTTAGAAATTTATTTCGATTTGGAGTGTTTATGATTTGAAGTTAATTTTTTGGATTTATTTGAATATTGTGAAAAGTTACATTTGGTTTACTCATGTAAATCATCAAGGGACTCAAATTGAATTTTAGTAAATGCATTACTTATATGACCAAGCACGATTATGGATGACTTAAAATCACATAAGTTATATCATGTGTATTTATTAAAGTTCAGTGGGAGGATAATAATAATAATAATAATAATAATAATAATAATAATAATAATAATAATAATAATAATAATAATAATAATAATAATAATAATAATAATAATAAT
>LTAE01011720.1:0-14852 GCA_001647135.1 Pontederia paniculata | reverse complement strand
CAAAATTAGGCAAGTCCAGAAATCTCGAAGTCTAGAATTAACTCCACAAAATCCCCATCCTTCGGCTGTATCTATAGAAAATGGAAGGAATTTCAAATTTCAGATATTCAAGCAATTATATATGAAAAACCTTCTTAAATTAGCTTATATTCCCAAAACTCAATAATGATGATACCGATTATTCAAAAAGTGGAAAATGGAAACAAATCGGTGCACATTGTTTGCAAAAGTGGTTATTGGGGTAAGCTTTTTCGGGAATGGGGTCAACCTAAATGATTATACCTTTTCCTGTCATCAGTCGGCATGACAAAATTTATGTTGAAGAAGTGGCCTACATATGAGGGACTTACCTACAAATTCCTTAGCTCTTTCGAGGTGCATAATGTTGATCGGACAAAACCGTAAAATGATAGTTCAAGGCAGGAGAACCCTAACGTCACATTTAGAATGTATAATCAAGAGTTCTGTCTGACTTTGAAGCAGTTCAACGAAGTATACGGATTTCCTGAGTTGGATCACAACCCAAGACATAATGGTTTTGATGCCCCATTTTTTTGAAGTGTGATTACAAGAGAGAATCGTCTGCAACTGGCTCGCACTAAGGCGAGTAGGATCTAGAACTCAACACTATGATATGTCCATCGGATTTTATCCAGCACTATTTGTGGGTGCGGCGACAGTGATGGAGTTGTCAATACTACTGAGCTTTTCTTCATGTGGGCGATGTTGGAAGGAAAGCAGGTGAATGTTGGATCTTTCCTGGCTTTTAACTTGGAGAAATCAGCCAAAAAGACTAAATGCACAATTGTCATCAGCAGTCTCCTCACACCCATTGTTGAGCACTATCACCTCTACCTCGTGCCTCTTTTACCATTGGCCCCATCTTTGATCGACCGCAGAAGATCGTCCACATGAAGCTGATCCAGATGACTCGGTGAGAGCCTTATTTTATTTTCAAGGGTCGCACTGAGAAGATAGCCTGCAGCCAAAGAGCACGACTCACTTATTTGATCACGCCAATTGGCTGTATTTTCCACCACTGATCGCTGATGAGGAGTCTGTGGAGCCGACACAGCATGAGCCGACCCAGCTTGCGCAGTATAGTTATCAGCTCTGAGGGACCCTCATGTGCCCAGCCTAGTTTTCACATGCCTGATGAGGGTCCTTCATATACCGAGCTCATTATCAGATGCTCGAGGAGACTGCCCAGAGTCCCCAAAGCAGCCCATACCTCTTAGATTCGCCTATGCACTAGAGTATGGTTCTTCTGCATTAGGCGCTTTTGACTTTGCTGCTCTTCATAGCACTCTGGAGGGGATTAGAGCTAACCATGCGGACTACCACCAAGCCAATATGAGCTGCTGGGATTATGTGGATCAGTCTCTTGATGATCATCGACATCAGCTAGATCAAATGTGGGACTTTATGCAGGAGGAGCGTTAGTGTGCTGAGGAGGATCGTCGCTTAGCAGAGGAAGAAGACTGAGAGCGTATGGTTCGGCTGGAGAGGATGATGCAGCACCAACAGGATTATCACATTAGCCAAGGTCATTTTAGGATGTGGCCACCGTCTCCACCGCCACCTCAATGACACTTAGGTCATTTTTGTCTTTCATCTTACTTTCATTATTCTATGTCTGCATTTTGCTATCTCTCAAAACTTCTCAACATTGAGGACAATGTTTGATTTAAAGCTTGGGGATGGTGCATGGTCATGCATTTTGTCATCTATCATCTGCATTAGTTGCATATTTGCTTGTGTTTGCATGATGTATTGCATTATGTTGCATTTAAAAAAAACTTTTGCATTATCTTGTGTCAAATTAACTAACTTGCTAACCTTGATTGACCTTTTAGCACTAACTTTTAGACACCTTGCTAATCTATGAAATCTAATTATTGTCCTTTTTGTCAACTATCGCCTCTGTATTGGGCATTGGAAAAGTAAAAATTTGCTGAGTAAAGTTATGAACTAAGTACTACATTTTTCTTGTCCAGCTTGCTTTTATTTTTCTCTTATTTAGTTATGATTATAGTTGCATTTTTATTGAACGCATTAAGTAATTTTTTAACTTATGCATATTTTGGAAAAATAAGTGTAAGAATTGGTGAAATTTTGAAAATTGTAATTGCTTGAAGTTAATAAGATTCAAAAGTGTTATTTGGAACCTTGGTGTGTCCGGGTAATTAGATATGTAGGGGTTTATGCCCGGTGACCTAAGGCCAACTGGTTTGGGATCCGCCGATTGAAAGTCTGATATATGGACCACCTTGTGCAATATGGGTAAACACTAGAGTACTCAAATCAGAGTTGAGTTCAAAATTGAACGTAAATAAAAGAAAAAGTTACGAAACATTTAAATTTCAAATATCTAAATATCTTAAGCTCAATTATTACTTATGTTTTCAAAATTAATGTTTTTATATGATTAGCTGTATTTTTTATATCTTATGAGGCTGGATGAAAAATGTTTAAATATGTCTAAGTTCAAAACTTTTACAAAGCTGAAATTCTTGGTTTGTGAATAGATACTTTAGTGAATAGTCGTGTAAAAGAATAATAGAAGGAAAGTATTGGTTGGTAGGATATAAGTTATAATGGATTCTTTTGATTCTTGAGTTTTGTCTTTAGTTTTTGCTTGAGGACAAGCAAGTATTCAAGCTTGGGCATGTTTGATGCGAGCAAAAATATACATATTGTAGCATCTATTTCATGTCATTTTTCTAGTATTTCACATTAATTCATGCATTGTTTTAGTTATTTTAATCAATATTTAATCTATGAGTCAGATTCTACCTAAGTGCTTTATATGATTAATTTTCAGGAAAAATGCCATCAATTTATGGCAAATACAGATTTTAGCCAAGCGCCATCGGAAATTATGAAGCAACACGGCCCACGTTTCACCAAAATGGTTCGTGTTCAACTTGTTTGGTGAAGCTCCCGTCCTCAACCTGTCAATAGGGTCTGTGTTTATTCAAAATAGGCCGTGTTCGATATCGATTAAAAGAATAGTTTGTGTTCACGCCCTGTTGAATTAAAATGGACACCATTGACGTCCCAAATTGCACCATGTGACATCATCTCAGAGCAGCACCAGCCTTGTTCAACGTCGTGTTGCACTCAAACTCTAAATATTACAAAACGGTTTGTGTTTCCTCAAAACGGATCATGCTATCCACCGTACACGTTGATTCGTCCTATTCAAAGGCTCATATAAAGCCGTGTCCGATCCAGACTCTTCCTAACCGTCCGATCCTAATTTTAATTCAGAATTTTAGTTATAAATAGGCCTTTATACATCCATCTGAGATATCTCTGACAGGACAAAAAAGAATCAAAGACTCCTCAAATTTCTACAGATTTCTGAAGAGCTGAGAAGCCAATATTGAAAGAGAAGTTTTGGAGTGAGATTGAAGATTTAGAAGCAAATAGGATTCTACAGATTTTGTTTGTTCTCTAATCTTAATTGTTAGGCTTAGAATTATTTTGTGTTAGGAATAATTTCTGTTGAACCTCAATTACTTCTTGATTCGATATTTTCTTAAAGTATTTTATTAACTTTAATCGAAAGATACTGTTAATATTTTACTCTCAATTAGTTTCCTTCGTATTTTTACGAATTATGTTTTCCGACAGAAATAAAATGGGTCATGTTTAGTGCCTCCGTTTTTGAATCCGTCATGTCGCAATACTGTTTGAATTAAACCATATTTTCATCTGGCCGGACGCGGTCCGTTTTGGATGCACGCGGGCCGTTTTCTGGCGTATTTCTCTTCGATCGTTTTCAAGCGTTTGTCTTTTAGATGAAAAAAATTATGTCTATCTATTTCCAAAATTCATAAATTGTGGGTTGCTATTCACTCAAGAGAGGCCTAGCGATTTACGATTGAATTTTATTGTGTTTTAACTTAAATTAATTTAGGATTAATGTGTTTATATATTCCTGATTTAATTTATTATTAAAATAGTTAAGTCATCCAAGAGGAGTTCTATATTATTAAATCTATTCTTCTGTCATCTAATATTCAAACACTTTAATTGAATAGATCTAGAAGATAACATTGGTGAAACATATTTTTAATCCTAACCAATTTAATCGGTTTATCTTTTTAAACTTTTTTGAAATTTCTAATCTCATCTTTTATTTTTTATTTTCTTATTTTATTTTTTCTCTTTCCTAATTCATTGCAAATCTTTTAATCGAATTTCAAGATAAAATTTTAGAATCTAAAATTCATTAGTCCTCGTGGGTTCGACACTCTTCTCACTATTTTATTACTTGTGCGATTAATATACTTGCTAAGTTTTTAACATGTGATTGGTCTGGAAGTACATCCATGATCTGTTAAAATGTACAAACATGTTGACGTCGAAGTCCATCCACGCTCCCTTCTGATTGCATCTTCATACTCTAATTTATTTATTGCTTCATACCCAGATCCTTTGTTTTATTGACATGGTGCATGGATCTCTATAGTACATTACAATCAGCAGAGTAGATTTCTCTTATGCGATTAATAATGTTTGTTAGTTCATGCAACCATTGTCTGTGTATCATTGGCAGCTTGTAAAACATATCCTGCGATATCTATAACGTCTTAAATTGGCTTATTCAGCTCGAGGTCATCCTCTCTCTTGCTTCACTCATCAAATGCTGACCATACTAGTGCCACACTCGATCGCAAGTCCATTGATGATTTTGTGATTTACCTTGGATATAAGTTTATCTCTTGGTCCGCTCTCAACCAGTGCATTATTTCACAATTTTTTTTTGAAGCGGTGCATACAACTCTTCAAGTTGCCAGAGCTCAGCCAATTTGGCTATTATCATTATTGCGTGAACTGCACATTACACCTTCATCTCCTCCAATGCTACGATGACTTATCTCACCACAAATCCTATTTTTCGTGCACGAACTAATCATATCAAAGTCTACTATTAATTTGTTAGGGATGACATTTCTCATTGACAATTGCATGTTCGCTTCATTTCATTGAAAGATAATGTCACTAAGATCATGATGAAAGCCTTAAGCAATCACGCTTTGAATTTCTAGAGGACAAGCTTTGACTTAGCTCTTGTCTTTAGTACAAATAATATCATATCATAACATGATAAAAAGATCTAATTATAATAATCCAAGTAGTTATAGTTATACGTACGTAATATTATCTTTGTTATGTTCTTATCTGTACATTTGTATCAGCAGTATAACTCCTTATTACGTGTGAAACGAATTGTATCTAGTTTCTGTTCCTTGAATATATATGAATACATACATGATATTATTTCATAATTGATTTTATTATAGGTTTTCTTTTCATTTTTAATGAGTGGTGGAATGTGAAAGAATCTAGAGCTAGAAAATTACCAAATTGAGGATGATGAATGTAAAAAAAAAAGTTGAGTAATTTTCATGTAAACTTTAACCTCAATATTTTTATAGTCCTTCAACTTTTTTTCTTGCACCATTTAGTTCTCCAATTTTATGTGTGTTTGCATGCTTGATCTTTTTATCGATTGTAATAATTTTTTTATTATATTGATTGAGTACGTTCACGTAAACATTCAACATTAAGATCATAGCAAAATATAGACATCAAATATATATCACATCAAATAAACGTCAATTTTTTTATATGATGTCTATTCTAAACATACAATTGTTTAATCTAATATGACGTATCACAAAATTAATATAATATATTTTATTATAATGATGACATATAATATCTCTATGAACGTACTAAGTTAGCATAATAAAAAAATCATTGTACTCGATAAATATTGATGACTAAGTGTGCAAAACATATAAAGTTGAAGGATTAATGGTGCAAGAATAGAGAACTAAAAATATACTCAAATTAAAGTTGGAGAACCATGTGTGAAAGTTACTCAAAAAATCGAGATAAAGTAGGGGACATAATAACTTACCCAAATACCATTTGGTTGTCAATATTGAGTAAATATTTGACCTCAAATTGGAGCAATGAACTTTTAAATAATAATATAATTAAAATAAAAACTAACAAATAAGTTTAATGCATAAGAACTTCCAAGAAATCAGCCTAAAAGACTCATCGGAACTCATGAATGTTATAAAAGAAAGGTCAAATGCAACCGTTATAACAATGATGAGATGCACTATCTGTCATTTGAACTTGTTGAAATCGTAATTACATTTTTTTTCTAAAAAAAGTCATTCATTCTATATTTATCTTCTTTTAACAAAGATCATCATTGATATTCTTTCTTAACCAAAAAAAAAATACTCGATAGCAATGAACTACGAATAAGAACTCAAATTTATGCGCACAATAAATGTTAACGCTACATATACAATTTTCTTACCATAATGAACTCATATTTGGATTCAAAATATGCTCAAACTTATTTTATATGATCAGGAAGTCTTCTGTTCTTGTAATTCCTATCAAAATGCATGCAGCAGCACAAGCTATAAAGAAACGTTGAAGTTGCAGGGCTGGCAACCTTTTTTTTTTAAACTCCAAGGCGTTTCATGTACAGAGAAAAAAAAAAGAAAAGAAGACATGCTGCGAGATGAACTAACTCGCTTAATTTCCATGCATGCATGAGATGAAGAAAGCAATTAACGAGCTGCAGAGGGCTGACGGTGAAGAGGCTGCTGCTGGAACGGCAACGCTGCAGGAGGTGTCCTAGCGGCGGTGCGGAGGTTGGCGGGGGAGGCAGTGACACGCTCGCAGCGTGGGCACATGGTGAGGGAGGAAGCAGGCAGGGGTTGGCGGGTGTGGGGCGAGAGCACGGTGGGCGGCGCCACCCGGAGGGCACGGAGCTCCTCCACTTCCCGCTGGAGGCGGCGGTTCTCCTCCGTCAGCGACCCGAAGCACCGTTTCAAGTACTCACACTCCATCTCCGTTTGCTTCAACTTGGTCCTGATCAGACCACAACAACCATGTTAATAATAATACTACTGTTATTTGATTTTTCTTTGTTAATATCCTAAGTTTCTTATATTGTATAATTTAAAACATAAACAATTTTTTTGCTAATCTGTCATCTAAGCCGTTCAATATCAGCTTAATCAAGTTCATGAACACCCAAATTGATTGATCACTATCATTACAAAATCAAAATATATCATGATGAACAAATAAGTTGAGAAGAAAATTGCACTTAAATATTAACAAAGCATGAAGAGTTATAATCCTTCAGGGGTATGTATGGATGAGGTCAGAACTCCACATGATTTGTTTTGTCATGAATCATGGTTCATGACCCAAGACACACCCACACCCTTGTCAAGGAAGCCTCCTTGCACTCACTCCATGGTACAAAGCAAGGATGGTAGTACAATAGTTATAGATTAAAAAAGATATTCTATTAGCTTTTGCCCATTACTAAAATGAAGGCTTTTATTTACTACAAAATAATTTGTAACAAATACTTACAAGGTAAAAATTGATTTTACCAAGGGCCATGGAGAATATGAGAATTCTCAGTCACTTATGTGTTGGAAGAGAGGCCTTTAATGACAATTTATTAACAGTCAGTATAAGGCATCATGGTGAAAAGGAAATTTATGAAACTAAAGTACCATCCCATAAACTCTTTTTCTTTATATCATTTTACTTTTGGTAAAGGTACAATCTATTTACTATATTGTAGTTTGTAATCTCTACCTTCTCTAAAAACATGTACCTTAATATAAATGGTCAGCTAATGGTATGTGTGTCTAGAAGTTGTTGATCATCTTTCTAATCTCATACTATTCATCAGCTATTCTTACATTAATGTTTTCATTTATCCATATTACCAAACCTAGTGGCAGATTAAATAAGCTCCGTTTGTTTTGAAAAAAAAAGTGTTTTAAAAAAGATGATTTTCCCACTTTCCGTTGTTAGGTAAAATGATTAGTCAACCGAAGAATATTTTTCTATTGACCAAAAAAGTAGTTTAACTTTTTAAAAAATAAATTATATTTATTTTAAAGTTAAATATGCTAAAAGCTCAATATCTTTATATGTATATTCTTAACAATTTTCAAATGAGAAATTATTTCTCTCACAAAATTTATTTATTTACATTATCGAGACTGCATTCCTTAATTTTTAATAGTCATCGAAAATAAATTATTTTTCAAAAATTCACTTTTCTGAAAATTTATTTTCAATATAATTTTTTTTAGCAAACAAACGCTTTAAGTGTCAAAACATAGTATATTCATAATTAACACAAAAAAGAATACACTCTTCAAGATGTGCGTCCGCGTGGCGATAGGGGAAAGAAAAAAATCATGATAGTCAAATTAATAATTTAAATAATAATTTAAATTATAATTATCAAATTATTTGTTGGCAGTTATGAAATTAAATCTTTTATTGTTTTAAGGAGAGACCCACCAGTAGAGAAATGATTAATGATGTAATATGCATATGTTGTATGAGGGCAATTATTAAGGAATAATAATAATTATATTATTATTATTATTATTATTATTATTATTATTATTATTATTATAATGAAATGGGTGTAGTTACCTGGCCCTGCGGTTCTGGAACCAGACCTCCACCTGGCGTGGCCGCAGCTTTAATTTCGTGGCTAACGCCTCCTTCTGTTTCTGCAGTTTTGGTTCATTTCATTCATTGCCACCAAACACAAAACAACAACAACAACAACACTAATTAATTATTTAACCATTTATTTACCATAATCCATTCACTAACTTAACTACCCATAAAATTAAATTACTAGATGACAGTTTCCACTTCTGAAATAATAAATGCATTTACATGCAACTTCACATTTATATCTGTAGTTATGTTTAATTGTTGAATCCTTTACTTTTCTGTTTTCCTACCTTTTTTATAAGAACAATGCAGTGATGGAATTAGTCACTGGTTTAGGCTTCAGAAGAAGCGCTCTCTCTCTCTCTCTCTCTCTCTCTCTCTCTCTCTCTCTCTCTATCTAACAGGGACACAAACACAGACTCATTTTCTGATCAGAGACTTACAGGGTTCAAGGTGTGGTGCTGCCTAAAGCTCTCTTCCAAGAGCTTGGACTGGTCCTTGGAGAGCCGGAGCTTCTTTGGTCGGGGATGGCCATCACCACCACCTTCCACTTCCTCTTCCTCTATGGTTCCCATTGGGTTGTACTCCTCTTCCATGCCATAAGCTGCTGCTGGCAGCTGGTTCATGTCCAGGTCCTTCATCATGTTATTGCAACCACCACCTTCTGATTCGTATGCATACATATATATGTATGTATCAGCAACAAATTGATATCAAGCATGTCACACATAACTTCTTTTTTTCTTCTTAAACATGAAAAGAGAAAGCAACAGATGAGCATTGTTCAACAAGTGTTATTAATCCACGTTGTCTAAATAGCACAGTAACTTTCTTTTTAATGTGCAACAATGCGCCATGCAAGCAAAAAATTTCGAAGCACTCAGAAACCTTCATGGTGTCTTGCATGCAAGAACAGTAATGAAGATGTTGCAGAGCTGCGAAGATGGAAAGAGGAGAGACGGAGAGACATATGTGTATGCATGCAAGCACCACAAAAGCATGTTTACATACCAGAACCAGAAGAAGAGCTCAGTCCAGGGACGCCAATGGTGAGGTCAAGCCCAGAAGATAAATCTCCCATGGTCACCAGAGCAAAATAGCAGAGCAAAAGAAAGCAGAGGATCCGAGAGAGAGAAACGAGGAAGGAGATGGGAGGGTGGAAAGAGAGAGAAATAGGTGGAGGGTAAAAGGAAGTAGGCTTTGGTGGTGTTATTATATAACACAGAACCAAGGGATGTCATAAATGAGGACAGTAAAAGAGAGGTGAGAGAAACAGAAAGAGGGGGTTTAGGGTTTTGACTCGAGTCGTCACGTCAAGGAAGAAGGAGAGAGAGAGAGAGAGAGAGAGAGAGAGAGAGAGAGAGAGAGTGCATGTATGACCGACAGACATGTATTGGTACGCATGGGATGTAGGTAGGGTTTAGGAGGATGCAGGAAAGTAGCCGGCAGGTCTCCTTGTTTGGGGCTTGTCTGCTTCAAGCTTCTCTGCTGCCGTAATCATTGGGCATAGGGAAAAACATTTTGTTATTTATGTATATATCCAAATATCAAATATTTAANTCCAAATATCAAATATTTAATGGTTCACTTCGAGTATATATATATATATATATATATATATATATATATATAATGGAAGTAAATAATTTCTTGATGTAATTGGTTGTTGTTTCCTTGAGTTAGTCAATTTAAGTTCATTGCACATTTATACATCAATTGGTTGTTGTTTCCTTGAGTTAGTCAATTTAAGTTCATTGCACATTTATCACCCATGTCTCACCACCTTATGTAGAAAGAAAAATACTTCATCCTCCTAATTCATCATTCTAAAAATTTTCTTTAATACTCACATACTTTAAAAGGCCAAAAAAGCTGATTAAATTATCAAATGTGCCATTACGAGGGTTAGGAGGATTTAACAACAACCCTGTGGAAAATTTATATTAATTTTATTAATTTTATGATTATTAATTTTATTGTTTTAAAACATTAATTTTTTATATGTCAACTTACTTTTTAAGATTAATATTTCATAACCATTTTTATTATTCAAAATCTATATTCATTTAGATATGTGATGTGTGGATTTATTTTACGTTTCAAAGTCTTTATATTTTCTAATTATTAACTTTTTATGATAATATGGAAGAGTGAGAAAATGCTAACATTTCATCTTGAATCGTTTGTTCACATGTTAATATGATAATAATGATTGCAAAAGTTCTAACAACTAGTTAGAATATTGTCTAAAAGAAAATTGAAGAATAATGAATGTAGATGAACTATCAAATATTTTTTTTCGAAAAGCATTGCCTTCCACTAATTTAGGTTATCTTGATTCATACATCTAATTATAACATGAAGATCTTTTACCTACACAAAAATTAAACCCTTTTTATTATTCCTTTTTAATTTTAGTTATAAACATTTAATTTTAAATGTAAATTTTAATTTTATACTAATTCAAGTACAAAGCGTATTGTCTATATATAGATTTAGTATAAAAGTAAAATTAAAATTACGGTACATTTATTAAGTATAAAATTTAATAATAAATTAATAAAAGTAAATGTTATTAATTTTATTTTAAAAGTTAATGATACTAATATTAACGTATATATACTTTTACTTTTAGTTTATTATGATACATCTATTAACTATAAAATTTAATGATGTATAAAATTAAAAGTTAATGATATATACGCTATTATTTTTTAGTTTAATTTTATTACTTTATTATTAACGTATAGAATTCTAAACATTTATTTAAAATTATTAGCTCAATACCTTCTACTTAAATCATTAACATTTATTTTAAATATTATATTTTAATTTTAAACTAAGTTATAATATAATTCTCAAATATTTTATATATTAAATTATTTATTAAGTTTTAAAAAAAATATTAAACGAAAACATGCTCTACAACTAAGTACCCTACATTTATTATACACAGTAAAGTCAGTGTTGAAAAAAATGCAAAGAAAAAAAAGCTCCATGTTCAAAAAGTTGTAAGCCATTGTTTAAGTACACAAGTTATCAAACAGATTTCCTTCTTTTTAGGAAGGAAGATGGGATTAGTTTTATCTTTTGAACCTCATGATCATGCTTTGATTGGTGGCCTTATTTATCAGAAATGTCTCACTTGCAACAAGATCTTTGTTGGGGAAATGGAACCTCAAATTATCTCATGACTCACTCCATGCGCCAATAAGTGAAGTGGGGGCACCACTTCCAACTTTGAAGACCACTCAATAACAACATTATTACTACTAATAATAAGTGATTAGAAGGGAAGGGAATAAATAAAAATATAAATATATAACAAAATAAAATAGAAATGATCATGATCTCTTCTCTCTTGCAAAAATTAAGCAAGCCGGCCGGCCGGCCGTTTGAGGGAGATGTGGCAGGGTGGTGGGCGTTTTGTCGTTTCAAAGTACACATTGGGCATCATGTCGATTTGTCATCTATGGGACTTTGAGTTGGGTGGTTTTGGTGGTGGTGCCACCACTTCTTCCAAAGTGGCTCCTTTGTCCCTCCTTTATCAGACAATTAATGTGTTAAGGAGGAGCAGGGGGAAGGTGGAAAAGGTTGGAGACGTTGAAGTGGAAGGAACAAATTTATTGCAACACATTGCTGAGGGAGAGCTTACTCATATAATTTTTGTTTTTCTTTTCATTCAAGTTTTGTTCTTCTACATGTATGTGAATATATCTCAATGTTGGCATATGACATGATGCAACCTTGTGTCCACTCTCCAACTCTTGCCACCATTGTATTGAAGAGAAAGTTCCTCTCTTGCAAAATTTTCCACATAATACTACTACAACTTTTTTCATTTAAAATTGTTTTTTTTCTACATGTGTGTATCTCAATTGTTGGCATATGACATGAGGATTGTGTCCACTCTCCAATTATTATCACCATTGGGTTGAATTGATTAATTAATTAAATGACGTTACCACTTTTTTAGTGAAAGGTATGTGGCCACATAAATATTTTTGCACTGTGGTTCTTAGCCTTTTGCGCATCAGTCAGATCCCTTGCCATGTTTTGAGTAATTTTATTTTTATTATCCAGCCCAATGATGACTCATGACAGACCCACGGGGTCAAACAAAAGATTTTGCCTTTTGTTTTCCCAGCCAGGAAAGGGGGGTGGTGGAAACCGAGCTAAAATCAAGTGATACTATGTGGGTATTAGTCTCATGATATAAAGTTCAATAGTTTAAAGTTTGAACCCCAAAAACATGCAATAGTGAATCTCCTAAGATAAGCCAAAAGCTCTGATAAATTCAGGCTCAATTATTTACAAAGGCACTTGAAATATGTGCTTATCACTCGAATTGGAATAGTAGTTATATAGTAATAATCATGAATACAGATGGATATAGAAAAAATAATCCATCAAATTTTTTAATATATGAGATAAATTCATGCGATAAATTCAATCATAATCATTAATAATTTTTAATCTTATTATCGGTTGAGTTGATTGCTCACATCTAAGTTATTTTAAAGCAACACTAGATCAATGCAGTAACTTAATAAATCATTCAATATAGTCAAATAGTTCATACAATAAGATCAATCATCAATTGTTATTGATCAAGAGAAAATGGTCCATGTTAGAACTTGACACGGTCCGTGTCGCATTATTGATTTTGGTCTTCGGAATCTACAATTGATAGACACGACCCCCATTGGGAATAAAGATGATTCGTGTTACATATCGTGTTGGAGTCCAAAAATATAGGACACGGTCCGGGTTCAACATGAAAATGTCACGTGTTTGATTAACCCAATTCTAGTAAGTTGGATGTTGTTAACATGGCATGTGTTGGAAACAACACGATCTTTGTTAGGGTTTGACGGTAATTTAATAGCATTTCATTGTCAATGCGCCCGACCTTGGTGTCACATGATCTATGTCTAGGGTTAGGGTTGGGTTTATACCGTACCCTCTTCAACTTGAGAAAAATGGTCCACATCGGAGGCGACATGGCCTGTTTTCATGGGTAGGATTTTGCATACGTCGTCTTTCACTAGGGAAACACAGCCTGTAAGGGTACACGACCCGCAGCAAAAGGCCACACTATTCATTTCCCAGGTGGAACATCTAGTGTATGCACCTAACAATTTTGTAACAGTTAACATAGCCTATGTTGGGAAGGACATGTCTGTGTTAGGGTTTAGTAATGGCGTCATCTTCAATCCGTGGTACATGACCTACATCAAGGTGTGACACAATCAATTTTCCTACTTCGGTTGTTGTTTGAGGAATGCGACCAGCAGGGAAAGCCACACAATTCATTTTTCGATTCCACATCATTTGAGGACATGACATGTTCCACTTCTATTCGTGTAATGGTGAAGATGACCCGCGTCGGGTAGGACGAGGTTCGTGTTTGGGTCTCTGGTGCTCTTATCAATTGTAGTTTCTTCTCCATCTTGATGATCAATTAGGCATATTATTAACTACTCATTTTGCAATTTAATCATGGACTTATGGAGGATACTATTGATTATCAATTTTATTTCTATCATTCGAAAAAATTTTAAGGTTGATCATCCTAATTATATACCTTGATTGTTAGTCAAACATCTCTTTTTTGCCTTGAATCGTTCTACTCGCTCTTCTCCTACAATGAGCCTTTTTCTTCCTCTTGTTCCTCCTCCATTATGAACCTTTTTCTTAACCTCTTCTCCCTTGTGATGATCTGACACACATGAGGTAAGAAGGAGAGAGAGAGAGGAGAGAGACAGAATGAGAAAAATAGAGAAAGAAATGTGAGAAGAAAGGAGGAGTCGTGTCTTATTTATAGAAAAGAAAAACTCTTCTGAATAGAGTTTACTTATGACTAAGAGTCTCTTGTAAACTAAATTATATAAGATTAGAAATATTAAGATAATAATTTGACTTTTACTTTGACTTATAAATATCATTTTTCTAATTTTAATCATAATTATATTTTCATTCTTTTATTACTTTTCTAATCATTTGAGGATTTTACATTAAGTGTCGTTATATATTTAATACAAGGAAAGAAAACCTAGAAAATAAATGGATATATATGTCCCACTACGACAATCAAACTTATTTTTTATTCACGAGTTTCAAACGTATGTCATTACGCTACATTTATATTCTTAAAAGATAATACTTTTATAAATAAAATAATTAACTTATTTCTTTGCACAATGGAGTAAAGACAACATTATTATTATTATTATTATTATTATTATTATTATTATTATTATTATTATTATTATTATTATTATTATTATTATTATTAT
>LTAE01011719.1:17930-31056 GCA_001647135.1 Pontederia paniculata | reverse complement strand
CCGTTACCAACTGTAACGGCCCGTGACAACCCCTTCACGGCCCGTGACACCATGTCACGGCCGTGACTAAAAAGTTTCGATGGGTGAGGTTCGATACGGCCGTAATGAAATATTACGGTCGGACCGAAATCCTCTCGGGATGGACAATACAACCCGTATTGGTCGGTACGATCGGACCGAAATCCTCCCGGGATGAGAAATACGACCCGTATGATTCGTTACGACCAATATGTCACGGCCCGTAACCCTACATCACGGCCCGTAATGACAGTGTCACGGCCCGTAACACTTCAATCCCTCGTTGAGCTGAGAATGGTGAGAGCTCTTATCAAACCCTAGTTTTGGGGTGCCATGGGGAGAGGGAGAGAAGAGAGAGAGTGTGGGAGTGGGAAAGAGGGCAAAATTTCTGGTTCTACCCCTTTTATACATAGGGTTTTAATGACTTGTGGGCCATTTGGGGTCAATGGGCTGTTAGAGGCAAGTGGGCTTGGGTTAATATATATTTTTTTTTGGTTTTACAATCATGCCCTTCTAGACCGCTATGCTTGCCTCTACGTATTCTATTCGACGGCGAACTCCGATGGTTGAGGGATGGCTGTATGTGGATGGTTCGCTACTGCCTTAGAATGAAGGTTGTGGCTTCGTGCGATGAGCAGCCACACAAAGGAACGAAGGAGAAAGAGAAAGGGGCTAGGTCATTTATAAAAGGACACATGTCAATGATCAAATGGTCGATCAAATTTATTTATTTATTCCCTGACCTGCAAAAGTATCAAAATGCCCTTGTTAGTTTTTTGAATTTTCAAAAATCTTCCAATTGGGTTGCATATTGCGGTTGTTACAATACTACACACATTTTAAATTTTGTTCTCGAAATTAATTAATACTAACATCAAATATCATAACAAGTGAGGATAACTCCTCTACATGTTCTCCTCTAACTCCCATGTGCCTCTCTCTTAGCATTATTTTGTCAAAACACTTTGACTATGGAAATCTATCATCTGCGCAGCTAACGTATCTCACGATCCATGATGCAAAAAAATTCCTCCTGATAAGTGAGATCCTCTCATACCTCTACAGGTTGCTCCTCTACTCGCGGATCCTATTTCAATAAGCTCTTCTATAGCATATACACATGGAATACACTATAAATTCTTGTAAGTGTCGATGGCAAGGCTACGCGATAAGCCACGAGTACCACTCTCAACATATCTTCCATTATCCAGATGGCCTTCTCAGCCAGACCATCTATCTAAGGGTGGAAAATAGCACTAAACCTCAACTTAGTCCCTAAGGACTGATGTACATTGTAACACCCGACATGTTCAATTTATTTAAAATAAATATTAAAAGGGACAAAAAGTAAAGATGATGTAAGATAAGGTATAATATGATTAGGATTAGGAAAAAAATAGAGTCAAAGTTAAATTATTATGCTAATTATTTAATATTTCAAATCCTACTAAAACTAGCTTTAAAGGACTCCTAATCATAAGTGAAATAGGAGATATTAAGTTAACTTTGACTAGGATTATGTCTAGTAAACCCCTATATAAGGAGGTTTAGAGGGGGAGGGCCTCATAATCTCTCTCCTAAGTCATAAGCACCTGAATCTCTCTCTCTCTCTCTCTCTCTCTCTCTCTCTCTCTCTCTCTCTNGACTAGGATTATGTCTAGTAAACCCCTATATAAGGAGGTTTAGAGGGGGAGGGCCTCATAATCTCTCTCCTAAGTCATAAGCACCTGAATCTCTCTCTCTCTCTCTCTCTCTCTCTCTCTCTCTCTCTCTCTCTCTCCCCTCTCCTGGAGGATCAAAGGAAATGAAGACACATGAGAGCAAGGAACACAAATTGAGGAAGATGAAGAAGGATTAACTAATCAAAGTATGTATTCAAGGAGGATCAAATAATAGATTAATCATAAGTATGAGACAGGTAGAAAATGGGTCGTGCCATGACGAATACGAATTGTGTTCTCGCTCGGGAATAACTGTGTCGCTCCTTGATGCGGACCGCACTGCCGAGCCGCCGCCAATACTAGAGACAAGACACAAACCGCATCACCCCTTGACGTGGGGCATATTTGCCAACCTCACTGTCATATATACTAAACTCCTAGGAAACGGTCTGTGTGTTTCTCAGACGCGGATTGTGTTCCTTGGACAATGGTGATGATCGTACAGGATAGGCCGCATCACCCAGATGCAGGCTGTCATTGATCGGTTAAAAATTGAACTGAAACACGGGTCACTCTGCTCGAACACCGGCCGTGTTACCCAACGTGGCCACACCCTAAAACGACATGGAGAGGGTTGTGGGGATCCAGACTGAACAACCGACACGAGCCACACTCGAACATGATGTGTGGGCCCTATCGGGCATGGAAACATACCATGTCCATTTGACGTGGGTCGTGTTTACTTGATTAATGAGATATTTTTATACATTGAATTATTGTTGTTAATTTTTGCATGAAGTTAAAACTACTTGTGCATGATAATATGGTTTAAAAAAGATTCTTGCATGTGGTTGAACTAGACATGAAGAGAATGAATTGGTTCCCAGTGAATAGGAATGCTTTAGTGGTTAAACATAGGACTCCTTCGGGGGTTAACTATAGGACTCCTTCGGGGGTTAAACATAGGACACTTCGGGTGTTAACATTGGGCTCCTTTGGGGGTTAGCAATTGATATTCAGTATACAACTTCATGGGCACCGCAGAAAAAACCAATGACCTTCATGATTAGTTTAATTAAACTACTAAGGACAATAGTAAAATGAGAATTGATAATGGATCCTAAGTAAAATATCAAAATTGGGCTTGGACCTACTAAATAGAGATTATTATGGTAAAGTTATCATATTGATGTTAAATGCTCTACATGTCATTACATGTGATTTTCCTATTATTTCATTTACATATTGAGCTTCATAGCTCATGGGATATTGTTTTCCCTGACTTTGATCCTGCATGTGATGATTGCAATTGATAGGTGATGGCACTAGTGACTTTGATCCTGCATGTGATGATTGCGATTGATAGGTGATGGTACTAGTGACTCAGATGATCGTGATGATGGCACCTCGGGTCATTGTCCAATTAGTCTTTAGTTAGTTTTGTCTTTTCTTTTATGAAACAATGTAAAAGGATGATTCATCTTGCTAGACTATTCCATTGAGTTTTTATTTTAAAGTTATTGCTTTCACATATTATTGGTCAATCTTTTGGCTAAATTCAAGTCAAAGTAGTATTGACGTAGCATCTCCAAGTATATATTCTGCCATGTGGTGGGGTGTGAATTTAGGGGGCATTACATACATGCTTCCAGAATGTGGAAGTAAATCGAGGATCTCTTTATGAACCTATAGATATGGAACACCATGTAGTAATACAATATCATAAAAAAATAATCGAGCCAATTTATTTAGGGAGTAAGTAATCTTGATCCGATGGAGAAATGTTGGTTTGAGCTCTCAATCAATGACCCGAGGTGCACAATTCAAATCAATCTTTCGACTAGCTTCAAATCAACACACTAATAAATGACTCAATTTACGCTCTCGATGGAGAATCAAAAAGACACTCTGATCACTCCTTCGATAAGTCCGTAATCAACGCACCTTGGGTCATAAAGACAATGGCTTGATTTGAGCTCTCGATTGAGGATGAAAGGCCACTCCAATCACTCTCTCGATGAGCTCTCAACCAGTCCATCCAAAAATCTAAATTGATAAGTGACATTGAATCACTACTTGACCATTGAGGTTCTAGGGATATCAGTAGTAGTTCGACCAACAACACTGATTAAACAAAAGAGAATCAAGAATTGACCATGGGTCGCTATTAAAAAATGACAAGTTGCAAGCAACAATAATGCAATAAGGATCAACCATGAATTTATGGCCGGTAAGGACAAATATTGGCCAGTAACATAGATGAAAATCAATAATGATGTCATAATTGACAACAATGAGTCAGAAATATGGAATAGTTCTTTACGAGTTTCAAAACTGATTGTGATGTATCATGATATCGATAATTATTTCAATATCGAGAATGACAAATTAGGAATCATCAATGATTCCAAAATCAACAACGACAAATATGGAGTCGATAATATTTCAAATCAAAAATAATAAATTAGAAATCAACAATGATTCCAACATCGACAACAATGACTTGCAATAAATGATCACAAGTTCATAATCTAGTTGATAACAACATATTATATTGGGGAGTCACAAATCAGGGAGACCAATAGTAAAGGTATATCGACCACAAGTCGACATTCAATAATAATAACTAGGTAATTAGCCATTGTACATTACTTATCAACAACAAGTCATGACTCACTAATGACAAGTAGACATCATCGGCGATTTATCATACATTAATGACATATCAATAACTTGAAAAAAGTCAGTAAATATTGATGGATTACACCTGTTTGCGATCCCTGGAAAAACCAAATGGTGCATCATGAACATCTAACAAATTATCATCTGATAAAAACAAAGTTGATAATTTATGACATCGATCAATAATAGCTCATCAAAAATTGATGGTGATTCAATGACAACCATTTGAAATTAGTGAAACACTTCAAGCTTTTTAGCATGAGGATTGCAACTATAAGGGCATACCTCCAGCATAAGGAATTGTCTGTGTAAATGTGGGTGCATTCTAGTCATTCACATTCTTGTCTCATCATTAACTTATTTTATGACATAGATCACAAAGAGGATCCTCTAAACACTAGTGACTATGACATTTTCCTTGAAAGGAAACTTGAATTTCTATTGTGGTACAACAGTCCATAACTGCTTGATAAATTATAGACAATTACTCCAAGTCTCATATCAAAATAATGGGTGTCAATGTTAGATCAACAAAAACTCTCCGTCACAATTAACCAATACCAATCTCTTAACATTTGGCTACCAAACAAGATATCACAGATAAATGGATCGATATGTCAATCACCAATGTATAACATTAAAATGGTCCATAATGATATACAACCTCATGAGACTAACAAGTAAATGTGCTAAACTCAATAAAAATAGTAATGTATCTTTGAGCAACAAAGGTCAATCCTTTGATCATAACCAAATTGTTGATAACATCTTTAGGTGGAAGATCTACACTCTTTATTGTTCAACCCAAGATTCACTAGGCGGACTTATATCACCTTCACTTTAATTCACTTAGATGCTTATATTGACCTTACCACATGCTATCAATGTACGATGTTAGTATGTTGTTCACCACATACCTTCATAATTAATTGTTCATATATGTCAATTAGATCTCTTGTGCCCCTTTTTACGGCAAGCCAAATATGCAGACATTTAAAAAATATGTCGCATGCCTTTGCTCCGTAGAATTTTATTATATGTGCCACATGAATATTTGATTCGATGTTATCTTCTCGTATATGCTTTTGCAAATAAGTCAAGTGCCCATCATAATAGTCATGGTTATATGTCATTCTCTAGGAATTGAAATTCTTGATACTTACCAAATGACAATTTTGCTTCCACGGATCAAACCAACACTTTCATTCCTCAAATGAACTCTCAGCTCTAAAAGATGCATCTTTTTCCTCATAATAAGTGGTACAATCCACTACACCATTTGAGTGCAGATATATAAAAACTAACTTCTCTATATAAACAATCACCTTTTTTGTCAAAAAATATCATTCTAGTTGAGTATTCACATAGATCCTCAATTCACTACATTAATAAATCAAATCAGTGTCCTCGGGCAATATGACCTTATCAATTATCAAGGATGAGTGACATAACCTGAACAAGGACTACCTCATTGGCTCCACTTGTATGATGTGAGTTTACACCTGTAGGTGACTCATCTTATCAATCAACTCAATTATGACCTCTCTTGTCGCATAACTAGAGTCGTATTACTTATAACTCTTGTATTAGTGTATCAATCATAATGTCTAGTACACGAGCCTTTTCTATGTGTGCTATCAATATATTTCATCACAAACAATTATGTTTTTCAACTATTAGTGTCAACTTAGCATTTGCTATAAACAACATGTATCCTAGGTTTCAAGGATTCAAGTTTTGCATCTCTAGCAAATAATAATATTTATTCTACGTCACACCATAGCATAATCACAAGCTAATATAGCATTATCATCATATGCACATAAGGCATAACACCAATCGTATAAACTATTATCAATATCACATTATTTTCAATTATGTACAACAAGGCATATTTCTTATCTTCCATTTAAGCATCAAGCTCTCATTTTGAAGCACATATAACACAATACATGACATTCAATTAATAAATAACAAGTTCAAATTCAATAGGTATGCATGATGCCATATACAAAATATATCATAAAGTTTGAAAAATTATTGCCTCTTATTTTACCTTTCTATTTTCATAACATGGTGTTATCAATAACAAACATAGAAATTATGTTTTGCACCTAGGTATATGTGAAGGATAATATTGTTTAAAGATATTAATGCTCTAAGTTAGAAAAGTTCTCATATATCATTATAGAAAATGAGGTAAACTATGCTACCACATAATAAAGCATTGTATAAAGCATCATATAATAAAATCATATCTTGATCTCACATATCATAATGCATGATATAGCAAGAAACATGCTCGCTTTCAAAGCATAAATTATGCATATAAAGATATCAAACATTTGAACTACTCAAACATTTCCCACACTCCGTCAATTGGACTTAATGCCTAGGCTCTTATACTATAACTTGTGACGACCAACCAACATAGTCGACCATTAGCCATCACGAGGGGGTTAATGTAGTCTATTCACTAATTCAAATTCAAATATTGTATGTTGCGGAAACAAATATTGACAAAAATTTTGGCAATGACCTTTGTGTAAAACGAATATTGACAAAAATGCCCATGGATGCAAAGTGATATATCATAATCATGAATCAAAGAAATGATCATATAAAGGACAAACGTCCATAATGTAACTATGCACATAGGAGCACACACGGCTCATAACCAGATATACAAAGAGAGGAATCAAGATCCTCATAAATCCATAAAGGAAATATAATATCGAAATCTTAAATCCATAATATTAGTACAAATGAATAACAAGTATCAAAGTTTTGAAATATTCAAGAGTTTCCTACTTATATGAAAATAAGCAAATGGTAAATCGACTAGAATAAAACCGTCCTCAGCCTCACACAAGTAACTCCCATCCTATGTTCATCATATAGCAATACTGACAGTCATTACCAACAAGAAGAGGAATGAGGGTTGAGCATAAAATGGCTCAGTAAGGGGGAGGCACAATATAGAAAAATTAATAAGACCGAAGCTCACAAATGCATTTCAATAAAATAGCAATAAAATCCATTTGATGCATGCTATGTAAAAATATGCATCCTTCTTAGCTAAAAAAGGAAGTAGGCTAAAGAAAAAAGGAATCCTCATTAAGGTCATATAACCAATACGGGTCCGAGGCAAGTTGTTGTGCGGATTGAGTCTTTTCCACCATATACAAACTTAATAGTTTACCTACTCGACGTCATCCACATGGGGATGTACAAATTAGTACTAGGATTTAATAGTCTGCCGCTATAAATGAATTTAATAGTTGCCGCACTTACTCAGAGTTGACCATTCTCCAATAAAATGCAAAATCTTGCCACATATGAATGCGCATGCATTTTATGAGAAATAGTCTAACATAAGATTCAAATCCGCAAAATTCATAAAAAAATCTTAGAAATCTCAAGTATCCAAAAATATCGTAAAATCCATTCATGAAATCCATAAAGAGGAAAATAAGGTATTTGCATGAATCTTAGCATGACTTAATAAATAAAGAATGGGATACATGCATTCATTTCATATGATGCAAGACAACCACATGAATGCAACAATCCATTCCGAAGGCACATCTTCCTAGATGTAAGACCATGGTTAGCTATGTGAGCATTCTTGATGTTATTGTGGTAAATTCACTCACGTTGTCGCGTGATCTTGTCTACTCCCATGTGTTCGAGTAAATTAGAATCAGATACTCTATTCATGAATATCAATATTTTCCATTAGTGTCTCCTACACCATATATGCATAATTTAAATTCACATGCATGAGTCATGTCTCGTGGCACCTTTAATCATCATTTCACTAATTATTGACCATAAATGCTACCAGCTAGAATTATCCTCTACCTTCCTCTTGAACACAAATTCAACGATTCCTTTTAACCAAGATTGTTAAGACCAGACAAGATAGCAACCAGGTGAAGTTTTCGATTCAGCTCGGACTGATCGAACCGTTCGGTAGGACCGGATAATAATAAATTAATATAATTTAATAAACTATAATAAATCAAACTACTTACTAACATATATTAATAAATTGTTACCATGATTCTGATAATAAATTTTGATCAAAATTAAGTTTTAACAACTATATTCAATTTATTATATTATTTTATTAATTTAAATTTTTATTGTCATAATATTATCGAAATAACATACTATCTATTAAGATTTTCAATATAATTATATTCATGAATTAAATTGTATTAAATATTATAATAAATATAATATAATTAAATCAAATAATTTAATAATTAGGTTCAGCATAGTATGTTTTGTATTAGGGTAAAAGAAAAAACATTGGGTATAAAATGACTTGTATAATTAATCCTAAGAGGATAAGAACAAATCAACATATTCCCACATGGATTACATCAACATATGAGGATAAAGTAGTAAAAATTAAATATAGAAGGGTCAATAAAGGAAAGAGTAATATTATAATTAGTTAAAAAAAATTGATTCATTTTTTAATAGTTTTGGCTAGTTCAGTCCGATTTTGGCCAGTTCATTTCAGTTTTGGATGGTTCAACCCTATTTTGACCGATTCTATTCGGTTTTGATTGATTCAACGGATCGAAACCAGTACTGATTTAAGAGCAAGTTTTAAACCATTTTAATAGCTGATTGATGGTCGAACCAATCGATCCGGTCCTGACATTGCTTTTAACCTCCAACTAGTTAATTATTTCGGTTATTTTCATAAACCTCCCTCGAACTACCGCAAAATTTCAGATCTAACCCTAAAGTATGAAACCAGGTAAAAGTAGGTCGGAACTTTTTTTGATTGACCAGTTTGATCCAAAAATTTTGTATTGAATTTATTAATATTATTTTAATTTATTAAATTACTATTTCGCCCTCCTAATTAAAAAAAATATCCTCTTTCACTCTCCTCTATCACACCACCTTCTCTTTTATCTCTCTTCTCTCTCTCTCTCACTCTCACTTCTTGCTCTCACGTTCTCTTTGCTCTCACTTTGCCATGCGAGCTCACGACAAGCTCATGCAGGCGAGCTCGCTTGCGTGCACAGGTGAGGTTGGAGCTCGCAGGCGAAGTGAGAGAGTAGAGAGAAGAAAGACCGCGAGAGATAGAAGTGAGAGCGAGAGAGAGAAGAGAACATGTGAGAGAGGAGAGTGAAAGAGAGAGTAGAGCGAGAAGGAGAGAGAGAGGTGAGAGAGTGGGTAATTTTTTTTAATTAGGAGTGTAAAATGAATTTAATACATCAAAATAACTTGAATAAATTGAATACTAGACAATTGGATAAAATTATCCAATCGAAAAAAAAGTTCAGACCTATTTCTGTCTGACTTTATACATGAGGTTTAGATATGGATTTTTGTGATAGTTCGAGGGAGGTTTATGAAAATAAGATTAATTATTTATCATGCATTGACTTGTCTAATTCATTACTAATTATTATCCTAATTTCACCTATTCAACAGTAGTATCATTTATCACAGTTTGAGCACTCAACATAATGATAACTTATAGTAATTAATCTAAGATTAAAGCAGTAGCTTAAACCGAGCACCAAGTATTTCTCCAATTTCACACTAATCATTCTTATTCATGAAATCCATATGAAACACATTATTACTCTTACATGGCCGTGCACATAATTCCATTCTTTCATTCTTTAAGAACCTACTTATCATTTTATTAATATCATTATGTCCTACCAAGTTGTGTCTTTATAATCAACATGTGTACTAAGGCACTAACATAAGTATTAACTCTCTAATCAATTATGATTAACTCAATTGATGCCTTCTACAACTTATAATTCACATGCACGAACATTTTTCAATCCTACTTAGCCGAATGCTCATGTTGATGACTATGACAACTACAATCAGAGAGATTCCCACGAGTGTTCAACGGATTCAGCAATGGCATGGAAGGAATCCATTGTTGCGATGTAGATCAGCAATATTAAATTGAGTGAGAAGAGGGGATGTGATTACGAATTGTCTAACACTCAATGGAAGATCGAAGAGTGGGCTAGTGCTCGGATCTTTTCCCTTGTGGCTCTAACGTGTGACACAATTGACACTGATGAGAATCAAAACTCACCACAAGCGAACTTACAACTAGAGGATTTAAAGTACTCACTATCAGATCCGTGTGGACAATGTATGAAATGCCGACGAATCCCTCTAACAATGAGTCACTATAAGAAAATGGGTTATTTATGAAGAGTTTTGTAGTCATTGTATGTTATCATCTAGTCGTTGATAGTCATTTACGACAAGAAAAATTAGGTCGCGTCTCTTCGCTATAGGCTCCGTTGCTAAAAGTCATTAACGATCAGATTTAAATGCTAGCCGCTAATTCTTTTTAGGGACCAACTTATTTTTTTCACTAAAATATTAATAAGGACTAGAAAATTGGTCCCTTATATAACTTTTAAAGACCAGTGGACTAGTCGTCAAAAGATATTTAGGGACATATATACTAGTTGTTAATGAGAATATTTAATTATTAGTTTGTCTCGTCGCAAAAGCCATTATGGATTAGTTTTATAGTCCTTATATACATTTTTTCATTTGAGGGTAAATACCATATTGTTAATTTCATATTTTAAAAATATTAAATTCTGTATATTTGATAATCCATACAATAAACATAAGAAACAACTTAAATTCAATTACACATATAACATTAGCAAATAAAGTTCATTCATGTTAACATTCAAATTCAACATTCACATAATATTCAAATCAACCATACGTGCATTCATTATGCAACATATATAACTCAAAGTTTACATATAATCCCAAATGACGAAAAAGAGGACACTTCCAAAACAAAATTAAAAAGAAGTCTTGCACATTCCAAGTCCACACCTATGATCAAAGTATAAGTTAATATTTTTAAAAGAAATTTATATGAAAAAAATTAGTAGACTAAAAGATATAAATAATTAAGATATGAAGATTTTTTTTACCTATGGAAGCAATTACAAGCTTACTAACTTCATTCCTCAAATGGTTATTCACTAGTTTGTGGTGTTGTTGGATTTTGGGTGTTTGATTGCTGACTATGCATGAATTGCATCAATTGTTGCAGTTGACCTTCCTTAGAAGCAACACGTTCATTTAGGTACTTATTTTCATCAGCAGTAGTGTGTATCTTCTCCAGCAATTCACCTTTTAAAGAACCAATTCTTTTCATTTCTTTTGCCGTGATTCCACCACCAAAGCGAATTACATGGCTACATTTTTGAGGTCCAAAACAATGCTCTACTACTTCTTTCAGCTTGCACAATCTCTTGAATTTCAGCCTAAAAATATGTCAAAGATAAAAATAATATTAATTCACCTTTCTACATAAATTAAATGAAAAAATTGTATCAAACATACATATCTTTCAATGGTCACAGACTCAACAAGCTTATTATCTTTCTTGCGAGTGTCGAAGAATATAGTTGCAACATATGGAGGATTACCATCTTTACCTCCCTATACATAAAAATTAAGATATCATTAAAAATTGTTCTCCAAAACAAACAGAAAATGTTATCATTTTCAAATTAATACTTGTTGATATATGAGTTCTCTAAAAGGCTTGCTACCAACAATGTGTGGCATGGTTACCTTTGCCCTATTTTTTTGTATTTCTTTCACTTTTGCTTCCTGGCGTTGATATGCTAATTTTAAAAAAATATGATTATCATAAAAAATTCAAGAGATGTAAATTATGATCATGTTATATCAATAATCAAACCTTAAAACTTTTGCTATTGAAATATTCTTTAACAAGTCATTCCCAATCTTCTTTGTCTACTCTATCAGACACATGTTTCAAAGCATCTTGGATTGACCTTTTCCATTTTTTTCCATAACTCTTTGATATGATTTAAGACATCCTCACGATGAATATCATGTCATCACTTTCATTTTTTTTTCCTATAAAATGTATTAATATAATTAGAAAATTTGAAATGCAACATACAAAAAAATATAAAATAGAAAAAAAAATATTACCACAACTACAACCCACATGAGTTCTTTCTTTTCCTCTATAATTTCCTTCCATACATGTATCCTATGCGGACATATCCTCCTATCACGAACTAACATACCCAAGTGTCTTGAAATATCTTCATTATTATTGCCAACAACTCTATTGTTATAAAAGATAATATTCATCTTTTTTTTCCAACAAGTCCGGCAACTTGCTTGCACTTATTCCTTCCACATACTTTCCTTTTGTTTTGACATCAGCACCTATAAAAAGTATATTATAAATATAATGACATAGGCAATGAAATAATATTTGACATAGGCAATGAAATAATATTAGACACTTTTATTCTTACTTGCTTCAATTCCTTGACTTTCTTGGGAAACTTCATTAGGTATATTAGGATCAACATCTTCGAATGAACCATCATCTTCAAGTTGTTCGGATTCACAAAGTGAGGGGTTAACCTCATGTTCTAATGGATTATCCTCCAGCACTTGTTCAGAATCATATTCCAAGAGGCGAGCATTTGTTTGTGACATCCTTCGACTATCATTGATATGAAAACTTGTTATTTTATGAATCATAGGTGAAGTGTATTCAGACACTCCCAATGAGCATAATGATCTTTTTTCTCTCCCTCTTCCAAGAGAACCTGGTGCAATAAAATTTTGTTTTGTCACCTTTGATGTTGATGGCATCCCTTTTCCGAACTTTGCAAAAGTCATATTTCACCTATAAGAATAAAATTATAACCAAGTTAGTTACATATATATAT
>LTAE01011719.1:0-11235 GCA_001647135.1 Pontederia paniculata | reverse complement strand
TGTTCCTTCAACATTAATGTTGTAACTTATCATACTTTGTCTTTAAAGTTGTGAGTGATTATGTTTAAATTGTTTACAAGTCAACACCCTGTGAAGCAGGAGGACAGGTGATAGTGCATTACTAGTGAGGAGCAGGAGAAATAAGATATAAGAAAAGTATTGGTTTGCATGGTTAATGTTATGATGGAAGTGTCTTGAGCATATGCTCTAGAGTTTTGCTTGAGGACAAGCAAGAGTTCAAGCTTGGAGGAGTGATAATTACCTATTTATTCATATTTTCTATTATATAATCAGCATAATTCACATGCATTTCATTGTCATAATCATGCATTTTTGCTATTTTTATTTAGTCATTTCATTCAATGAATCAGCATCTACATAATGTGTATTTTCTATATGTTCAGGGGTTGTTCGATGTATGGTGGAGGAAGGATCAAAGAACCAAGGGAAAAATGTCTCATAACGGGCCGTTATATTGTTCGGTCATGACCGTGATGCTGTCATGGGCCGTGACATCATATTTAAAGGCGATTTAGCTATTGTCATGGCCGTGACAATTTGGTCACGGGCCGCGACATGACATGCTGAAGAATGTGCCTTCGGTCACACCCGTGATTCCCAAATCACAGGTCGTGACGTCTTGAGATTTTAATTTGGTCACGACCATGCCGCGGGCGTAACGCGCATATCTTATTATCACGACCATGACATTTTTGTCACGGACCGTGACACATGTGATCTTGTTTGGTCACAACCGTGACAATTCTGTCACGGGCCGTGACAAACCCCCGAATTAGATCTTGTTCGGTCATGGTCGTGACTCTTTTATCACGGGTCATGACATACTCCAGAGTTTGTAAATCTTCGGTCACGGCCGTGACACTTTTCTCACGGACCTTGACAGTTTGTGGGATTTTGTATATAAATATATTTTTTTAAGGGATTTTTGGATGGTTCTAATTTCCTATCAACCCTACTGTAATCCTAGAAGAATTCTATCATCCCAAGGCCTCTCCATCCCTATAAATAACACCCAAAAACCTAGAGAAGGGATGCTTGGAGCCTGTGAGAACTTAAATAAGGAGAAGACGAAGTGCTGCAGGATTGACGATCGTCTATAAACCCAAGGTGTAATTATTCTGTATTATTTTATTTGTAATTATTCATGTATCTTCTCCTATCTATACAAATGATGAACTCCCATGTTTTAGAGTTATTTTCTTTTGGAGGATTTTTATTGTAAAAAAGGAAACTGAGAACCCTAGATTTTGTGAATACCAATTTGAGTTATTTTTCAATCTCTTATCCATGCTTTGTCGAATTCTTCTAAAATGTTTTTCGATTTATGAATGAGTTATCATATTGGATAAGAATAATTNGTGACAATTTGGTCACGGGCCGCGACATGACATGCTGAAGAATGTGCCTTCGGTCACACCCGTGATTCCCAAATCACAGGTCGTGACGTCTTGAGATTTTAATTTGGTCACGACCATGCCGCGGGCGTAACGCGCATATCTTATTATCACGACCATGACATTTTTGTCACGGACCGTGACACATGTGATCTTGTTTGGTCACAACCGTGACAATTCTGTCACGGGCCGTGACAAACCCCCGAATTAGATCTTGTTCGGTCATGGTCGTGACTCTTTTATCACGGGTCATGACATACTCCAGAGTTTGTAAATCTTCGGTCACGGCCGTGACACTTTTCTCACGGACCTTGACAGTTTGTGGGATTTTGTATATAAATATATTTTTTTAAGGGATTTTTGGATGGTTCTAATTTCCTATCAACCCTACTGTAATCCTAGAAGAATTCTATCATCCCAAGGCCTCTCCATCCCTATAAATAACACCCAAAAACCTAGAGAAGGGATGCTTGGAGCCTGTGAGAACTTAAATAAGGAGAAGACGAAGTGCTGCAGGATTGACGATCGTCTATAAACCCAAGGTGTAATTATTCTGTATTATTTTATTTGTAATTATTCATGTATCTTCTCCTATCTATACAAATGATGAACTCCCATGTTTTAGAGTTATTTTCTTTTGGAGGATTTTTATTGTAAAAAAGGAAACTGAGAACCCTAGATTTTGTGAATACCAATTTGAGTTATTTTTCAATCTCTTATCCATGCTTTGTCGAATTCTTCTAAAATGTTTTTCGATTTATGAATGAGTTATCATATTGGATAAGAATAATTTATTTGTAAGACATTGGATCTAGAAATATATTTATTCTTTATACATTGCATGCCACATCTGATGTCATCCTAGATAAGAATGTTGAATGTGAGATCTGTGAAATTGTCATCCTAGATAGGAACGATCCATAGTCTAGGTTTTACAACTTAATGCATTTCAAAACCCTAATAAGAGACTTGGCATCCTGGATAGGACCGATTATCTTAATTAGATTTGATTTAGTAGATACATCTTGGATAGGACATCTAAATTTCAATAAAACCTAATTCTCTCGAGAAAGACTAAAAACTTAATTTGATCTATTAAAACTCATATTTCTCTTATTTTATTCATTCAAGTCCAGTGCGCAAGTCATCATTCTGACACTTAATTGTAAAATCTTTACCATTATTTAATCTTTAATTTTATAATCAATAAATTCTTCAAAACCAATGTACCCCTCTCATTAAAATATTGTGTTAGATATTGATAAAATAAATTTCTCGTGGGATCGACACTCTATTCACTTTCTTTATTACTTGATACGACTAGTGTACTTGCTAGCAATTTTATCTGTATAATTAGCACGCATCATTGAATAAGATGAAAATGTTAAGGTTTATTAAATCTGAATTGGAGAACTGTCCTCTAAAGATATCAACCTACCAAGAAGTGTAAATCCCCAAAAATATAAAAAAAGTCCCAAATAAAATAACTAGCCCACTTAGTAAACTAAGCCCATTAATCCAAAATTAGCCCAAAGCCCCACTTATAACCCTAGTATTAATACCCCAAAAGTTTGAGCAGCCATCATTTGCTCTTACCTCATTCTCTCACTTACTTTCTCCTCTCCATCATAAGAACACTCAAGAGCTAGGGTTTTAGGAGAGCTCTTCACAATTATTGCAACTCAAAGGGGTTTGAAGGAGGGCAAGATGAACAAGATCAAGAGGAGAACACATTAAGTGGAGAAGGAAGAAGAACAAGAAACCAAAGAGGAAGAAGAAGCTAGGGAAGAAGAAGAACAATTAGGGTTTTAGGATTCTTGCCAAGGTATGTAGAGGGGATCCAATCACTCATTTCTCATCTCATTAGTTTGAGGATTATAAGAAGCCCTTTCTTATATGGTAGAAATGATGGTGATGACATTAGGAATGTTGCATATAATGTGTTTGTTGATATGTATAAATGTTCTTTCTTATCATCAAGTATGCTTGAACTCATATTACAAATGTTATATCTTTAGTATGTTGTCAACTTAATTATATGATCTCTTTATATGAGCTTTCTTATTATGAAACCCTAGAACCATGTACATGATAAATGATGAACCCTAGATGCTTGTAAGAACCTGAAATGTATGATGGAAACCCTAAATGATGATCCTAACCTAGTTGTTTACCTATTTATGTCCCTATGTTTATAAGAACATCATGTTTTTAGAGTTAAAGATGAGGGAATGACATGTTAGGTGTATGCATATTAGGTGTTTGATCTTATGTCTAAATGACTCCTTTCTATGTGTTTGGTGTGACATGAACCATATGATGAATGTTATGTTTCCTTAATGTTATAATGATGATCATATGTCCACCTTATGATCCCTTATGTTATAATAATCTAAATTTCTATTGATTGGAATGTATTCTCATGTCTTAGGATTCTTTATTATGTTGCTATGATTCATATGAGCCATGTTATGATCAAACCATGTTCCCATGATGTAAATTCTACAATGATATGCTTCTTCCATGTTTTAACCATCAAATGTTGAGAATATGATGAACTATGAACCCTAGGGTATGTATATGAACTTTAGGATGGATATATGAATCCTATGTGAATCCAATTGCATTTAATGTGATACTTTGAATGCTCAAATTGATATGTCAAGAACCTTAGAATATAACCACTCACTCATTTATGGACCTCCTTGAGGATGATAAGTTCATAAGTATGAAAATGTTGAATTTGAGAGTGAAATGGGGGTGAAAATGGATTTCCACGACAAGCATCACGGGCCGTGATGAAGCTTATTACAGGTCGTGAGAGGTTCTCACGGACCGTGACATCTGGGTCGTGAAAAGATCGCGAAACAATTTCGGTCATGCCCGTGATGTGATATCACGACCGTGATGGAATCTATTACGGGTCGTGAGAAGACCCCACGGGCCGTAACACCTTGGTCGTGATGAGAAGTCAAGAAAGACCGCTTCGGTTACGATCGTGATTGAATGTTCACGGGCTCTGACACGAGACCATGACCGATCGTTTCGGTCACGGCCGTGATGGAATATCATGGGTCGTGACACGAAGAGCCACACAACACCGCTTCGGTCACGGCCGTGACAGTGCGGATCACGGGTCGTGATAGGATGTAACAGGCCGTGACACCGTGTCTCACGACCGTGATGGCCTCTTCAATGGTCGTGATGACTTATAAGACATTTAAGCTATATGAACCTTATTTTATAGATGCTTACTATGATGTTTATCTTCTTAATGCTTAATCCAACCATTTGTATGCTATGTTTTATGCCCTTGTAAGGTAGCAACCTATGCTTGATGCTTTTGACACATCTAGACCTCGAAATGCATGCAAAGTTGTAATTAGGTTAAAATCACAAGATCGATTGCTATGCTTGATGTATTGAAAAGAAGATGACCTGATGAATTAGTCGAGGCGCATTGGAGATGGAGAAAGTAGCTGAAGGCGCTTCTCGGGAGGCAATGGCCACTCGCTAGTGATAGTGTGTGGGCTTCCCCAATATGGACCCCAGAGAAGGGTTGACCTAGCTAGCCATTATTAATGGTCAATGTTATCCGAGACTCTTCATATAAAGATAATAATTGACCTTATGATCAAGATGTTTAAGATGATGATGATGTGAGTCAAAGAGAATTCAAAATGGGCTATATGGTTAAAAAGTAAAGATGTAATTGTACAAAGATGATCATGAATATAAAATATTTAGTATCATTTTTTATCTTTATGATATCTTGTTATGTTTTCTGTTGTAATATTATTATGTTTTATCTTTTTATTTTTATGATCTCGGGCTTGCTTAGTTTTATTTCTTAGTAAGCCTATATGAAATGTCCTATGTCCATGTAGTGCCGTCGAAAAGTCCTCGTGGGTCAAGCCCGCGAGCGTCGTATTTTGGGGGCATTACAATAAGAGAGAAATGGTGTCTCGATGACTTTTCCGGCACTTTGTCAACAATGTATAAAGATAAAGAACACATGCTGATGATGGACCGGTTGATCAAATTTGTTTATTTATTTATATAATTTTCTTTGAATTTTAAAAAATCCTGCCACTAGGTTCTGTGGCAGGTTGCGGCTGTTAGAGCATGTGCTTGTGGGTTCGCTTGATCAGATCATGCTTGTTAACTGGGTCAGCAGTCGGTACGGGCGTTTACTTGATCAAACTGCTTACGTCCGTTCCAATTTATCGGTACCAAGGTTTGGTAAAATATTTAATTAATTTTGTAAAGAAATTCTCCCACATAATATTGTTACCCTAGTTTACTTAGGTAGGTATTTATAACATGTAGCGTTAACAGGAACAAAACAAAACATGCTACCAATTGACTTAAGATAAGCCGCCTACTTGGCATGACATGTAATCTGCAATTTTTTTCTACTTGGATTTGATTTTTTCTTCTACTAAATTGTCTTTTTCTGCTTGCAAGTTTCAAATGTTTTAGAACTAGCCATCAATAATTTTGAAGGGTATAATGACGAGCCATAATCCTATATAATTTTCATTCTTTTATGTTCATGATCCGTTGAATTGATTATTAGCCACCCGTAGAAAAATTAGATCTAGAGGCCTTGTACTCTTGTCTTGAACTCAACTATATATTTAGAAATTAATTATATTTAAACATCAGAGTTTACATCGAAAAATACATATTTTTCTTTCTCAAAGTTGCATTTAGAAAAAAGATTAAAGTTTTGTAACGTTTAGTTTTACACCGCGGAAAGATTTCTTGTTTTCAGATGATAATTGCGACGCGGGTTATGTTCCGAACAAAAATGTAAACAAGTTGTAGAAAGCTTTTGGTCAAACGAGATGTGCTAATTATTCATTCATATTATTTCTTTTCCAAAATTATTCGTGTAAATGTGAAATGTATATTTTAAGTAACAAATGAATAGACAGAAAATTGTATGCATGTATGTTTCGTCTTTCTTATGTTCCTAGATCTATATTCCCCAATATATAAACCGAGTCTATAGTGAAAGACATTAAACCATGTATAAATATATAGAGAGTGCAATGTATGTGTAAATCCAATAACATCTGAAATTATAAATAATTTTAACTATAAATAAATAAGTTTAGTTTATCACTATGCATCATTTTCTATGAAATTAACTAAAAATTTGTTTGCGTATGTAAGTTTACAAAACCCATTTTCCTTTATATATTCATATAGGGTTAGATGGAAATGCTAACTACTTAAAATAATATTATATTATTTCTCTTATCAATCGTAAGATGTTAGATATATGATAAATTTAACAACTTATAACAAACTATTTAAAAAAGAGAAGATCTTATATCCATCGAAGATCTAACATATTCGATAGACACGATAGTATGATGTTACCTATTTAAGTAAGTAGCACTTTCATTTTTCTCATATATATATATAGCGTATTATAGTACATGCACAATTAGGTATATGATCACGGACATATAAAGTCATACGGAACCTAAAAAATATTTCATCTAAAATTTAAAATATAGAGTTCGCAAGTCTTTATGTGTATGTGATCGCATCGAATGTATCTATATATATATATATATATATATATAATTAACTTATCCGCACACTAATTTACATCAATTAAAGTTGAGGATATATACAGCTATATTGTGACACCATTACTTGATGAGTTTTCATTTTTTTTATTTGGCCACAGCTTGAATTGGTCCTTCGTTGATTTAGGCGAGATAATAAATTAATTTGGTGCCTTTCAAGACCATCACCAAATTTTTGTGGCTCAATTTAGCCTACAACTTAATTGCATGATCAGCTAATTGCCTATCCACTACGCTACAAGATTAATCTCAGTTATAAATAGCGGCTCCACTCTGACCCCCGATGAATCACAACCTATCACTTTGCTAAGTTTTTATTCCTGCTCTTATCTTGGTGCTTTGCTCTTCTTGTGTTCGTCTTTTTTCTTATCGATCAGTAAGCAAACATGGTTGCCGGATCCGCAGTCGAAACGGTGAGCTTGTCGGTGGATGTCGACCGCCTTTGGAGGTCGAGCCTCGACAGCCATATTCTGATGCCGAAGGTGAAGGGCGACCTCGTAGCAAAAATTGAAGTTATTAAAGGAGATGGTGGAGTAGGCACCATCAAGAAGCATTACATGGCTAGTGGTAAAAACCCATCATACACATTGGTTTTTAACTGCTAAATTAATTAGTTGTTACAAATCCTAATTCTTGAATACTTTGATCGATGTTTTGAATTAGTGGTTCATTAATTTAATGACTTAAAATCATTTGTTCCTTATAGAAACGATACTTCTTATTTGACCGTGTACTTCAAAGCTAAACGGATTTGAGTGCAAAATAGTCTTCTTCAATATAAAGGACCAATCTACCCATATTTTAATTTTTTTTAAATGATTATTAAGGGCGAATTATTTTACTAACTCATGGATTGCTTTTAATTTATATATATATATAAATATTAGAGAATAGGTGCCATGATTATTGGAGTATAATTTCTTTTTCAGTTAAGCAATTAACTTCAGAATTTTTTATTCAATTGCATCCGATCAGTCTGGATGTCCCAATCCCATGAAACATGTGGGCTGTTGAAGAAGTCCATTACACTAATGAAGTTGTGACTTATTTCTCGGCCAAATATAAAGTTGACTATTCAAGGAAAATCCTTATTTATTCCTCCTAATTGCTCCCGGATTTAGTACTAATAAAGCAAAGAGATATACACAAAAAGGTCAATAAAAGAAACAAATTTAAAAACACTTAAGTACCACTGCACACTATAAAAATATTTGTTATTGAATTTTTATATCATTATTTTTTTTATGTTATCTTTTTACGAGTCGAATCAAGTGGACAAAAATATCATATTCATTTCCAAAGATTATTTATCTATTTTATTATTGCCTACATTAAATATTATATAATAAACTTTAGAAAACTAAGCTAATTAATTAGTTATCATGGGTCACTGCAGATGCTACGGGCTTCCTGTTCATAACGGACAAGGTGGAAGTGCTCGACCACGAGAAGCACGTCTTCAAGTACTCGGTCGTGGAGGGAGGCCTCCTCGGCATCACGCTCAAGGCCCAGACCACCGAGTTCAAGTTCGAGGCCGCCGGAGACGGCACCATCGCCAATGTCACGGTTGAGTACGACACCCTCGGTGCCGACGACCTCGCCGCCGAGGAGAAGGGAAAGATCTTAGGAGGAATCGTCGGGATGATGAAGGCCGTGGAAGCCTATCTCATCGCCAACCCCGGCGAGTACGCTTAAAGTGTAGATGCATTCCGACCGATCCGCCGGTGGGAGTTGGTGTGTGGATCATACATATATGTAAGAGTTAAATGAGAGAGAAAAAAAGTACTATGTATAAGGATGTATGTTGTGTTTTCTTTCTTTGCCTGAATTATAAATGATTGTTTGGAAATAAATGTTTTGACTTGCATGTCATGCCATCATCTGGTCATGAGAAAATATGTAAGTCTAATTACATAAGTACGTATCATTTATCTTAAAAAAATTGTATTATTTATTAAGTTTCTTGGTTGCATGTTTATTGAATCATGCAGTGTCATATTTGTTTGAGGGACAAATTACCTAAATTGTGACCAGTACAAGAAAATAGCAAATTTGCTATAGAAATTTCTAACGGTCGAATATTCATCAGAATTTGAATGGAAATTTCTGACGAAAAAGAACATCCCACGCAAATTCTGACGGATTACTAATCCGTCAGTATTTTTCTTCAAAAATTTTGACGGAATGGATCTGTCAGAAATTTTAATGGAAAGAAGGTCTGTTAGAGTTTCTGACTGTTTAGCCTTGTCAGAAATTCTGATAAGCTCAGAATTTCTGACGAGCCATTGCCCGTTAGAAATTCTGACAGACATGTGGTCCATAAAAAATTCTTATGGCCCTCGACGTCCGTTAGAAAATCCTGTGCACTCGTGACTGTGTTCCATGCATCCGCGATTGCAAATGCAATCCGTAGGAGGAGAAATTTTTTTTTTATTTTGGGGGTGATATTTTCATCCTAAATTTCATCACAAATTCGAATATAAATACTTCGAATATAATTTTTTTTATGTCACTTGTTTTATTTAAGCTATTAATTTCTTATTAATTATTGTGAGAATTTATTAATTGACGTTAATGGTTAGAATTGGCTAATTGGTTATGAAATTAGCTTACTTATCTAATTTTAATATTAATTGTGAAATTGCTTGATTATTATTGTATTTATTTAGTAGTTATAATTTATTGCAGAAAAATGTTTCCTTTAGAAACTCGTCGGTGGATATGTATAATAGAACTAGTCCTAGTCGTAGAGGACTTAGACAAGAATTTGTGAATGGTGTCGAATGTTTCATAAATTTTGTGCGTCAATCATCTCAGTATATGCGAGAAGGAACAATAAGATGTCCATGTTTGAAATATTGTAGTACAAAGTCTCAATCAATAGAAATTGTTAAAGTTCATTTATATAAAAAAAGGTTTTAACCAAATTATTGGTATTGGGTCGACTTTGGAGAAGAAAAACCTATTTTTAGTAGTAATGAAAAGTCAGTTAGTCGATTTCTAGCACAAGATGATATAGTTCATAGATATGAGAACTTACTTTACGATGCTGCCACAACACAATATTGAAATGTTAGATTTAATGAAGAGTCACCTAATGAAGAATCAAACGAATTTTATGAATTATTAAATGCTTCAAGTCAGCCTTTATGGCCGAGGTGTGAAATTCATTTTGGAATATCATTGGTTGTTTGAATGTTGAGCCTTAAATCAGATCATAATATATGAGATGCATGCTTCGACGCTATTATGGAAATATTGAAGGAGGTGACACCGACATGATCACAAATTTCATTGAATTATTATAGAACAAAAAATTAGTTTCCAAACTTGGACTTTCGTCAGTAAAGATAGATTTTTGTGAAAATAAATGCATGCTATTTTACAATGAAGATATTAATTTGAGAGAATGCAAAGTTTGTGGCACCAAGAGGTAAAAAATTTCAAATGTTACTAGGAGAAGTAAAAATCCAATTCCAGTGAAAAGAATGCATTATTTGCCTCTTATTCTAAGACTTAAAAGATTATATTCTTCAATGGGTTCAGCTTCATACATGAGTGTTGAATCTAGGATCCCGAGAGTGTTTTGATGATCACAAATTTGTAAGGAAACTTAGTCTATATTGATGACCTTGTTGAGCTGACTTCTGTAACAGATGTGTTCAAGTTCGGAGTTGATAGGTCGACCAAAGCTGAAGGAATGGACGACCTGTGCACACGAAAGATATATCAGAAAAAAAATTACATGTGTGCAGTGGTCGTCCTAAACATATGAAGCGGTCGACCAACATTAAAAGGAGGAATATATATGGAGAGGAGAAAAAGGATGAACGATCGACCAAAGATAAAGGAAGGACAACGGAGCAAAGGGCTTAACTAGAAAGGTCGCCTATGATGAGAAATGGGCGACCGAAGGCAACACCATTACGACCAAAGGTTGAAGGAATGGGTGGTCCAAGGAGAAATGGACGCCCGGTAAAGACTTAGCCGAAGAAGGAGTCTTGGCTAAGCAGAGGAGAGGTCACCTGAAGATAAAGAGTAGACGACTAGTAGACTGCCAAGGCTGAGAGTGGACGTCCAAAGGGCTCAAGGTGGAGACAGTGGACGACCGAAGCAGAGGGCAGGTGGATGAGTGGTCGACCGCAGGTTGAGTGCGAGCGACCGGTTAACATCAGGTGAAGACAAAGGACGTCCGGAGTCTTGGAGAGAAGACA
>LTAE01011717.1:0-14856 GCA_001647135.1 Pontederia paniculata | reverse complement strand
GTAGGTGAAGGTACTGTAATTGCATTAACGACTATTTTTTTGTGAGAGAGAATTAGGTCTTTAGTGCAAAGTATAAATGTAATCCCAAGAGTCTTGGGAACTAACTTTGGCCAAATTTGTAAACACCGAGAGTGCTTAGAGCGAGATCCATAGTTCCCCTTGTGAGAAGGGTCCAAGCGATCTTGAGCGATTACATGTAAGAGGTTGTCTCCTTGCCCTCAGTGCAAAGAAAGGAGAAAGTTGTAAGAGAGCCTTCGCCCTTGAAGAAGAAAATAGTGAACCCTGAAGATCTCGTGGGAGAAGATCGGAGCGAGGACGTAGGCCAGAAGTTCGGCCGAACTTCAATAACAAACTGCATGTTTTTTATGTGTTTGTTTTCTCTCTACTATTTTTTCTCTATTTATGTTTATACTTGTATATGCATGCTTCCGCTAACATAACACATCCAGATTAAAGCAAAGAGAGTAACAAATTTTAATACAACAATTCAACCCCCCTCTCCCCCCATTGGTACCATCTAGATCCTAAAAAATGAATTGTGCAATTATTTTGCTAATTGCTAATATAATAATGTTAATTGTGAACGAGCCATACCCTTTCCTTTTTAATATTGTTTTCTTATTATAACTCTTCTTTTGTTGTCATCAAAGTTTCAAAAATTTTGACTTTCAATATGATCAATATTTTTGGTCTATTGCTACTTCAACCCCCCTCTTTAATACTAGATGGGTTATTTTATTTTCCGATTATTTTTCTTCATTTTTCCCTTTTCCTACCTTTTTAGTAGGAATTTCGTAGGAGTGTAAGAAAAAAATCATCCGACCGAACCATTTTTATCCTTAGTTATAGTTGAAGAATGATGAATGGAATTAAACCACAAACATTGGAAGTTCATTTGTATATTTGTTCCTGGATTCAAGCATACAACAAGAAGCATTTTTACTTCGGCAGCAAAAACAAAGATAAAGCTTCACTTAGTAATGAAATTAAGTTAATAATAAATATTAATTTTTAGTGAATTTTAAAAATAATTTATTTTTATGCGTTTGCTTGACGATTATTAAATATGAAAAAAAAAGTTGTCTTAAAAATACAAAATTAAGAAGCTTTGTGATAGAGAATTAATTTTCCATTTAAAAATGTGCAATTTATTTTTAAAAAAATTAGCTTCTTTTTCTTGTCAATGGAAAAATATTTTCTGATTAACTTTTTCTTGAATGTTACTGAAAGTGAGAAAATCGTTTTCCAGAAAATACTTTTATCACAATGAACAAAAGAACATTAATATTAACATTTCTCATAATTGAGAAGAATAGGGAAGTCGAAAATTAGATTCGACCGGAAGGCAAAACAGGAAATTTAATAAAAATATTCGTGAAATAAAATATCTAAAAGAATATGAAATTTTGATTGAAGCTTCTTGAGTTAATAGCTTACTGTGCGTTCGAAAGGAATTGATGAACGATAAAAGTAAATTTTCATTTCCGTCCCCCTCTCTCATATTAACCTCGTGAGTGAGATGGAGATTGCCATGGAACATGGAACAGGTGAGAATGAGATGAAAGGGAAAAATTAGTGTAAATAAAATGTATAAAATAATAGATAATTCACATATGCATCGACGAGTGAAAAGCCACTAGCCCCTTTACCTTCTTTTTTTTTATATAGTGTTTGAATGCTAGTTGAATTGGATAAGCAGTATTATTAAATCAGACAAAACAACAAATGAGATGAAACCGAAGATTTAATTTTAATAGTGTTTGAATGAATTAAAAAATAATAATGAGAATAAAAAATTGATTTGATAAATCAGTTTTGAATAAAATGTGCGAATAGAAAAATAAAATATTTTATAATAAAAAAATGATTAAAACATAAAATTATATATTATATTTTTTAATAAATCATAAAATAATAAATAATCTCATATTAATTTATGTGCGACAATTATAGTAAGGTAAAGTCACATTTGTTTTATGTTAAACTTAAATTAAAAATAAATTATGAACATATTGAATAGAAAATAAAATCAAATTAAGGTATAATATTTAAAAAAGATAAAAATAGCAGGTTAATTAATAACTTTATAATTATATTATTCAATTAGCTTAAAATTAGAATTAGAAATAAATTTTAATTATATTATGTTAAAGTTAAAATAAAAATAAATAAATAAAAATAGAAGGTTTAATTAATTAAATTTTATTGGGCTTTTCAGAATATGAAAATTTCAAACCCAACATTAGGTGTATTGATTGGTTGATGAGTAGTTATCCAATAATTAAGGGTAGTTAATTTGAGTAGTTATTATATTTCAAAATATAGCTATATATTCTTTGCACCCTAGTTCCACAATCAAATGGTCCCAAAAGAAAAGATTGAATGGTAGAATGGAGCTAAGGATCGATTTATCTTTTTCAATATATTATTATATAAGTTAGGAATAAAATTGGAAAGGAAGCAAAAAAACATACAAGAAAAGCACCAATAAATTATAAATATATCGAAAAAATTCATAGACTTTGTTTCGATGTTTGCCTCCTAGGACTTTGTTGTCTCCCTCCATTAATTAACTATCGAACAAATGCCTTAATTCTGAAAGCAATCATACTCTTCTTTTTGTGTGTCTATCCTTGGCTAGCATCGAGAAGCTCATGCCTCGACTATATAATTATTCCCCATTTAGCAGGAGCATCTCTTGAAATTCAATCTTGTAATATCTTCTTATTAAAAGCTTAAGCACTTTAATATATCATTGCTACTCGAGAGAACCATTTATTGGTAAATCAACTACACTAATTAATTTAATTAGCCGATGCTAGTAAAAGTAAAATTGATCTACACTGAAAGGAAAAAAATAAGCAAGACATGAATAGCTACAAAAGTAATTCGGAGTACTATTCGTAAGAAGAAAGTTGCACGCGATAAGGATCGAATACCAATTCGGACTTTAAAGCATACCATGTGCAGACCCTAAATTAATTATTTTATGAAAGTTAATATAACGCCCCGCGAATGTGCCTCACATATATTTGAATCGACATCTAACACGTGTCAAGGCAGTTCCCAAGGTGTCGACAATCTATATCAGCAGAAATTGTTAAAAATTCAGCCATGAAAACAACAAAAACGATCTACATACTTAGTACAAAACCATATGATCACGTGAAGTTAACTTACAACCAGATAAGTTACATCAAAAGCTCTTAGTTTACGCATAGTCTTGAGCCACATAGTTCATTACAAGGACTTGATACATGAAAATAAGAAAAGACTTACTAATTGGTCATACAAAAAAAATAGTTGACAATATACTTAGCATTAGCCATGTGCAATCTCCTTCACATGAACAGTGCCACCATCCATGTTCAGCCCTGCTTGCCTGTAGGATCTAGTGTAGGGGACAATAGTCCTATGAATTTTCACCCAATATGAAATAATAATAATAATAATAATAATAATAATAATAATAATAATAATAATAATAATAATAATAATAATAATAATAATAATAATAATAAACATGATCTAAATGAATCAATGAACAATAATGATTAAGTCATTATATCTTGAACTTTAACTATTTCCATAATAATACTAACATAACATGAACATTCAATAGCAATAAACACTCCTATGCTCAATGACAATGACAACATGTTCATGCTAGACATTATACTATTTATTGTCCTTTGATAAACCGAAAGTCCATCTTGTGACTTAAGTCGTTCTCATATAGTTATCTCCATATGAAGTCACCCCTCTTTCAACGTGAGCCATGCTCATCACGATAAGGATCCATGAACTATCAATATCGATATCAATATAATTCCTTAAATCATTTATCCGTCAATCAACAAATGACAACTCTATATTCAATTCAATCAATTTCTATGAGTCAATTATAATCATTGAAGAATTGGAATAACATTGTCCAGTCAATGTGGTTAGCTAAACCATGGGACACTTTGCTCCGTGAACATTCCGAAGAACGTCATCAATCATCATGTCTGGGTCAATAACAATGCGGGGATATCAATCCCCAATATTTGATAGACACCTTACACTCTTCAATATTACCAATTCAATCAATCAATACATCATTGCATTAATATTTTAGTCTATTATGACTGAACTGCAACACGTGTTCTAAGTTAACAATCAATAGACCCAATTAAGTAACTAACATTTATGGGATAAGGCTGATCAATCGGGTCACTATATGGTGGTCGTCCGACATGAGTGTCGGTTGAACTTTCCCCAAACGACTCGCACTACTATGAAGAATTGGAGTCGACCTATGTATGGTCGGTCAGACCTAAAACTTCGCCAAGTTGATGGTCGATCAACCGACTATTGCGAAAACCAAAAATCCAAAGTGTGAACATAGGGTTTTCTCTAAGTTGTCGACATTGATCAATACAACAATCAATTAAGATTTAATACAATATCATACTCACTCAATAATACATATATAGAACAATATCAACTTGATCAATTCTAGCATATGAGAATCCCATATTTTCAATCTTTATTGAATGAATTAGGGTAATATGTAAACATAATACATAAGTTGTCCTAACATGAAATTGAACCTTAAGACTCCTTAAATCATGTTGCTAACACATATAACGATCTATCAATCTATATTGTCACATGGTCAATGTAGAGATACATTTATATACCCCTATTTTACCCTATTTTTCTTTCTAACTCTTTGAGCTTCTCCCCTCTTTGTCTCCTTTAGGTTCTTGTAGTCCTTCTCCCTTGATCTTGCCTCAATTCTTCCTCTCCTTCTTGCTGATTTGTACCTGAAAATTTAGTTGAAGCATTTCAATTTTTTAATCCAAGGAGATGACTGGGTGTCCAATCTTCCAAGGAGAGAAATGGGAGAGAAACGGGATAAAATTCTATTGCTTATGCTTATATAGTGAGGGAGAAAGAGAGTGAGTGGGGCTTGATATCCAATGAGGTTAGACAAGTGGTTGAGATCTCACTTCATTTCCTTTCCTTTTTTCGTTTCTTTATTTCTTTTCAATATTATGTTTTTCTTTTATTTAAGGCATGTATTACAATTAAGAAAAAGGTTATAACCTTTATGGTCATCAATCCATCGCCTTGTCCTGAGTCAACTGCCATGAACTCAAATCTGTGTTACATCATGAGCATGGTTATACAAGATCTCGATCTGAATCTTAAGATCTTACGATTTTACGATCTTGAGTACCCTAATCAATCTCGATCTTTATGTGAGGATCTTATTAGTAAGATATTAATATGATCTTAATTTATATCGTACAATCTTACAACCTTATTTGATCATATACGATCTCAAATAAATATTTTAATCATTTAAAAAATAATATTTTATAATTTTGATAATAACAATTGATATAGATGGACTTCAATATATTTTCTTATAAATTTATCAAATTGTGATTTACTTAAATCTAATTAAAAAACTGAGTGAAAAAAAAAATTAAAAATATATATTTATATTAAAATATATTATGTTATTAATTAGTAGGATCTTACGATCTTTAATTCAATCTTATTATTTTTGATCTTATGATCATGTTACGGTCTTATATAAGATCTCGATCTTGACAATTTTATTCATGAGAAAAACATTATCTGCTAACGAAAGCTAAAGGACGCTAGGAGTTGTAATCAACCAAGATTTTAAGAGAGATTTGGTGTAACTCGTGAGACATGACATGCTTATATAAAACTTAGAATGATATATATAGGGGTATATCATCATGGCCAAGACTTGTTTTGTTTGAATTGATTAATCGAAAAAAGGCGGGTTAAGAGAGATACTTTTGTTTGGTTAAAATTTTTAAATAAGGATAAAGATTTTGGATCCTTTTCAAATAATTTAAAGTCAATTCAAATGAAAAAAAAAGTTGATTTCAATTAAAAAGTAATGATAACAAGTTATTTTTTAAAATATATGCAACATAAATTAATAATGTTTATTCTCTTGAAAAATATAAATAGTTAATCACGTTATTGATACAATTTTATGACAATAATTATATCAATTAAAATAAGATTTGAAGATAAAACCAATATAATAATTTTATTGGTAGATTCTTCAAAGATTACATTTTTTAGTCATTTATGAAATAAATAAATATTTAACATAGTAAAATGCCATTTTTAAATTTATTTGTTGTACCTACTTTTTTATTTTTTAAATACAAAAATTGCATACTATTAATTTAACCTTATTTTAAAAATTTGATGATGATGATGATGATGATGATGATGATGATAATAATAATAATAATAATAATAATAATAATAATAATAATAATAATAATAATAATAATAATAATAATAATAATAATAATAATAATAATGGTTTGAATATAAAGTTAATAAAATAATGTTGTTGAAGTTGGATTTTAATAAGGTTTTCATTTTTTTTGTTATTTATAAAATAAATAAATATTTAACATAGTATAATTCTACTTAAAAAGAAATGTGTATAATAAATAATTTAAAATATGAAGGAAAAAATTTGAGATACCACAAATATATAATTCCTTTAAATTATCGATAATTTTTTTTATCATTTTCTACAATGATATTATTTAAAAAAGTAAATTGATTTTGGTGAAATCTTTAATCAGCGATAATTAGTTAATAGGCAATAACTAAGTCAAATTATAATAGTTAATAATTTATAATATGAAGTTCTTTCCATTTTCTCTTTTTAATGGCTTGTTAGGATTATGATATTAAGAGAAATTAAGTGGAAGATGAGTGTGTGGAATAAATTAAATCATGTTTGAATAAAAAAATATATTGATACTTCTAAACCTTTTTCATTAAACCTCAAATGTCTCACATGGTCAACTTTCATTTTTCCTATTCAACAAACTAAATTTTCTACTTATGAGACAATAAAAAAATAAAATATTTTTCGCTTTTCTCCTCTAACATATATGAGCTTTACGGAAATGCATCCTTAAAAAAAATATATAAGGTGCTCTAAAATAAATGAGCTATATAATATATATAGCGTTCAATTTTCATAAATAAAACAAGATGGATGACTAAGACAATAAAAATAGAGTAGGCAAGTACTTAATATTAAATTTAAGGGTAACTTGGAAAAAAAAACTTATACTTTAAAGAAGAAAAAAAAAAGGAAAAGATCTTATTTTATCCTGAGAGCAAAAGAAAAGGTAATTTCATAAAAATGAAAAAAAAATCAAACTAATGGCAAAGTTGACTGAGTGAAGAGTTTGGGAAATTGGGATAAAGCGAAAAAGTTTGAAAATTTTAAGTTAGATAAGTAACTATGATTAATTAAACTTAAAATAATTTTGAAAAAACGAAAAGAAAACTCATCAATCTTAAAATGAGATTTACTATGATATAAGCGAAAATGTTTGAATCCTTCGCATATTCACGCTCCATCTCTTTTTTTTTTCCTTTTAAACTCATGTGAGTCATGTACGATAGAAAACCACATGTGATAAATATAAATGTTATGGTTATAACTTATTCAATCTCATTATAAATGATATATATATATATATATATATATATATATATAATTTCAAATTAGTTCCGGCCTTAGCACCACAGATGTGTTGTGGGTTAACTTGTCAGATGGCAATGTGCTATCAAAGCTGGAGATTAAATCATCGAATTATTTAAAGACATCTTTCTAACCGCCGGTGGAATATTTTATTTTACATCCTCTGAATTACAGTATTTTTTTTTGCATCTATATAAGTCTAGATTTCCAAAATTCTACTTTCTACTCCTGATCTGTTGTCATTTTTACAGTTCACACTAACCACAGTTTAAATTTATGTGAATTTTACTTTTTGTAATTGACTAAGATACTCTCTCACGAACCGCACTAGCCCAAACCATGTGAGCTCGATTGTGCGCGCTCATGTCGGAGCGCAAGCGTGAGCTTTGCCTATGTATGTGTATAGGTGGGTGGAGGCGGCTTCGTGCGTGAAGGGCGAGCTCGCCTAAGGAGCATAAGTAAAAAAATAATAACTTTACGGTCATATATGAAATTCATAATAACTAAGAGGGTAAAGATAAAATAATCTTAAAAATTAATAATTTATTAAAAAAAACTGAATAGATAATTATGAAATTATTTTTTTCTAAATAAATTTAAATAGAATGATAATAATGTTATAGAAAATTAAATCAAATTCTAGACACACAAAATTTATGTGAGAAAATTTTTAAGACGAAAGCAAATAATAAATTTTTCATTATAAAATAAAGTAGGATATAAAATTTCTTCAAAATAATAGTTCAAATTATTATCTTCAAATGATATAATACGTGATAGAACTATTCCATCAAAATATTGGAATTTAATAAAAGTACTACAAAGATTAGTGCCAAAAACTTTATTAGAAACGGATTAAAACTCATAAATCCCAAAAAGATTTTCTCTACTCTTCGTCAGCTTCGTGTGACGCAATGAGATGCAGTGGCCCAAGAAAGAAAAAATTTCCTCTCAACTTCACCTCACGACTTCATCTCTCCTCCCCACATCTTTTTATTTATAACCCCACCTAACATATTTTACTCAAAACACATTTTTTTTTGCTGTGGGACCATCATAATTAAGATTTGCTTGAACTTTAGATCTTTGTCATCAATAAATTTTTAAAACTCCATCAACATTTGAAATCTTTAGAATCATCGTTAATAAATATAACAAAATAAAGAGAACATCTAAAAATTTTATCATTCATATAACAAGCATTAGTATCCACCAAATTAAGTATGAACGAACTTTTAGATAAAATAATATTAAATAAAATTCTAGTTTATTTATCAATTAAATAACGAACGCATATATTAAGAGATGTATCTTTTATACCTGAAAGTATATTTTATCGAATTGGTATATGAAGTTCATTCTCTTCAATATGATCAAGTCTTTTGCATCATAATTATGAAAGAAACATCTCTTCAATCATGTTTACTTCACAAATGTTGTGTTATGCTTTAGGCTTGTAAAATGTAGTATCTTTATTTTTTTGTCAGAAGTAATGAACTTCTTTTGAGTCTCCACACTCTCCATTCGAATTACTCTCATAGCCTTCATCAATTTTTCAACTGAAATCATGTTCAAAACAGATATCAAATACATACCTCATATTTTTAGCACAATTTACAGCATATGTTGGTCTTTAAGTGAATATCATCGATATCAATGATTAAGGACTTAGACTTGTTCTTGATCTTTACTGACTCAAATGTACACATTATATGTATAGAAAACATCTCTGCAAGGCATAACATGAAACAAAGTTGCATTATTTAAAACTCAAATTGAATCTTTATTCACAAAATTGACATCATTTTTTTTAATAAGAAAACATACATAATTAGATGTAGCCACTACAATTTTATTTTCATCACTGCTCTTCTTCTCTTTTTCAGTATGGTCAGACCCATTCATGTGACTTATCACGCTTCAACTTTCTATAATATTTCTTGAAGTGTCCTAGTTTGCCGAAATAATGACAAGTAAGATATTTTATAAACTTTAATTTTTCTCTAGATCTCGATCAACCTAATTGCTAGAGTTTCTCTCTTTGCTTCTCCCACGATTTTCAACAATCAATGCTTATAATGAGTTGTGAAGTCGGTGCCCTTACTTTTTTTGTCTATTCATTAAACAAGTCTATCTTTGATAATTTTTAAGATAACTTTCTTTTTAGAGTAGAATTATTTAGAGAGACAACAATTATTTATCAAACTATCAAGTAACGAACTTAGTAATTATAACTATTGGATTTCATCATCAAACATGATTTTTACTGAGGTAAACTTGTTAATTAATTCTTAAATGTTACCCAGATGTTCTACAACAGAATAATCTTATTTATATTTCAGGTTAAGAAATTTCTTTATCAATAGAACTAGTGGCAGAGGCAGGTGTCTACCTGAGCCTACACATATAGGCGGTGAAATATATATTGTAAGTGCATTACTTTGTCACGCTCCTACTAATAATTTGTTGGTTATGACACTGATTTAGTTTTTTTTTTCTTCTCAAACCATAGATTGTAATATTTTAAATGAAAGTTCTAATTCAAGTAATCTTCATATATTTTATTTTTATTCATGATATCTATCCATTTTTCCTTTAAATTTTAAATATTATGTATTTTGTACATATTTAGATGATGATTCTAATCACTCTCAATTAAAAAAAATCTCATATTTTTTTTATAATCATGTGAAAAATTGAAATCTTTTATATAAAATGTTGGCTCATTTTATTTATTTTTTCAAATTATGTTCAGATATGATATATTTTAGATGTATTAATAGGAGAATTAATTTTCTTTTTATTCATGGGTTTATTATATTATTTCAAATGTAAGTAACATGTTTCTTTACAATGTTTAAACACCTCATAATATTTTTTAGTATAATTTCCAATTATTTTGAAACATTAATTATTTAATATAAGTATTTGTCTTATATGACATCTTTTTAAAACTATATAGTAACATTTTTTTTGTAAGATTTAAAGCTTCATGAAAAGTGATATTAAAATGGTTATTTATGTAATTAATTACTTTTATGTAATATATTTTATGTTATTATATATTATGAGATATATGTGAACCCACTCACAATATGGGCTAGCTTCGACGCTGAATAGAACCTTATTCTATGGTGATTTGAGATTGTACATTTCTTGTAATTTTTCAGATTTGATTAGGTCCATTGATATTTGTAATATGAGAAAAACCTTATTGTCGATCCATTATCAAATTTATGCAATTGTCTTAGTATAATTTCCCTCATTTTGTGTCATACATGTCACTAAGTTTTGCAGCATCACCTATAAATGTCTATGTTGGAAAAAAGGATGAAAAAGTATTTATGGGATTATTATCTTTGCTCTAATTTATAAATTGAAATGGGATGATGGTAATAGTATAAATAATTAAATCAAACTAGAAACATACACAATTTATATGGAAAAGCTCTCAAGATGAAAAGTCACGAGAGCCAACAACAAATCTTCTACTATGAAATAATAATGGAATACAACGTTTCTTCTCGAATCTAAGTAGATGAATATAAAAATAATAATCTCAAAAAATAATATTAGTTATCGCAAAATAATATCTTCGAGTAATAGAATAGATGACAAACCGATCTCACCAAAATATCTGAAATTGATGAAAATATTGTAAAAACAATTAAGGGATATTTTCATTTTCCTCCCCTAAACTATTGTGAAATTTTAGATCTACCACTAAATTATAAAACCGACTAGAAGTAGATTCAAACTTATTTCAATTGGTTAGTTTTATCAAATCTTCTTATTTTAAATATTTTCAAATTATTTTGATTTACTAAATTACCAATTTATCATCCTCTTTTCCTCTCTCCTCTCTCTGCGAGCTCACACAAGCAAGCAGCACACTGACGCTCGTGGAGGGGAGAGAGACGAAAGAGAGAGAGAGAGGGAGGGAGAGAGCGGGGAGAGAAGATGAGGGTAAATTGGTAATTTAATTAATAAAAATAGAGTAAATTCAAAACGAGACGATTGGATAAAATTGATCAATCAAAAAAAGTTTAAACTTATTTCTGTCTGATTTTATAATTTAGGGATAGATATGAAATTTTATGATAGTTCAAAAGAGGAAATAGAAATAACCCAAAAATTAATGCAAGAATTTTCATTGAAAACAAATTCTAAATGAAAATCTCAAAAAACTTTATCTCTCCTACCATTATCTTCTCTCTCCTCTTTCTTAATGCCACGTGTGCAATGGCCCAAGAAATATTCTTTTTTCTCAACTAGGGCTGAGCATGATTCGGACCAACTCAATCATCTTGGCTCGGTCTGACCTGATTTTTTGAAAATTTTTCTCGATCTGAAATATATCTAGGTCGGGACCGAGTCCGAGTTAAAGAAACCTGAATTTAGTCTCGACTCAATTGTTTCATTTTATAGTATATAAATGTATTATAAAATATATATATGTTATATTTATATGTTATATTTATATGTTATATTTATATGTTATATTATAACTTTTCTTTTAAACATTTAACATATAAACTGATTTTATTACTAATGCATAATAAAAAAAGATTTTTTAGTTACTAATAATTATAATTTTAAATATATTATAATATAATAAATTAATTTAAAATCGTGTCATCTCGATTTTATTCTCAATTAATTTGGGATGACTCTATCTTGAACTCAGTGGAGTTGGAATCTCATTTCTTGAGACCTAACCAAATTTGAGTCGGGAGCGATCCTATCCCAAATTGATCAACCCCTAGTCTCAACTTCACCACACTGCTCCACCATAACTAGTAAAGATCAACAGAAATATACATATATTTTAACAATAATAATTTAATAATTTATTTTTATATTATTTTTTATGCCCATGTCACCTGATCCAACTAGTCCCCATCTGGCCTTCCAAATAATTAATCCACCTGCCCTCACACAAGACCTTCCTCCAGGCCTCACCTCGTCAATGAATTGAATTTCAAATTTGAAATAAAAAAACTTAGGCTATGTTCGAACGAAATACAAAATTTTCGCATGGTAGTGATATTAACAAAAAATGATGTATATTTTTTTAATAAGTTTTAGGTCTAGTTTGGCAGCAAATGATGGGGAGCATTGTGTCACGCACTTATCTTTTTCTAAGTGCGTGCGACCTTAGTCCTTTACACCAAGAAACTAAGTCAGCCTACAAAACCTATCCAAAACATCGATGTTCTGTCTAAAGCGTCAATGCTTTGCCCAAAAAACGTTCCTACCATGAAAATGCGGAATTCAACACCAAGAGATGGGGAAAGGAAGTAATTTCATTGCAATAATATAGTTACAACACATCTAAGACATAAACCAGCTTTAGAACATTCTCTGGCAAGTAATACAAAATCCTGGAGTCTTTTGCTCACTCTCTGGCTGCTCCCTCAACTCCAACTTTGGATGCTCCCCTCATCAATGGCTTGACATTGCATATATATAAGCCTACAAGGTAGTTATAGAAACCACCCATACATGTAACTACCCATTACAACTGTCCAATGGTTGTCAAAGACCCTTCTTTGACTTACAATTCCTTCTTAAAAATCTCCTAACCGCCGCTGCAACTGCCCAACATCAGTCCTGCACGCCAGTTCCTGTCCCTGCTGAACACCTCCGCACGCATGGGCGCGCCCATGAATTTCCCTGGGCGCGCACATGGTTTTCCTGGGCTGCGACAACGCATTCCCAGCAACCGCCGCGCCGCTGCTGCTCTGCACCCTGTTGCCTGCCAATCTGTGGCTCATGAAAACATCAATGTTTTCATGGGCCGACACACGGATTTCCTGGACGCGCGTCGACGCACGCCCCTGCGCTGCCGCTCCTCTGCAGCTCTGCTGCCCTATGCCACACATCGGGCATGCCTATGGTTTCCAAGCCATTTTCACGCTGCATCTGTCCAAGACCATCCTAGCCACGTCCCATGAGCTTTGTTCCATTTCCACGGGCGCGCCCACAGAATCATTGACGCACGCCTGGACATCGGTGCATTCCCATCAATGCACTGTCTTGACTCCGCTCTGCATGGGCGAGGTTCCTAGCCATGCCTGCTCACCTGAGCATTGCATTGCAAATCATCAATGCACGCATGGACCATGAGGTTAGAGCGTTACAACTCTCCCCCACTCAAGTCATTGTCGTCCCGACAATGTCGTCTTGGCTACAACATGGCTTAACCTTCACCTTCACAAGAGAAAAAACCCATCTCTTGTTCCTTTGGAGAGCCTCCCCCAATTTCATGCCTTAGATACTTCACAACATCAATTGTTCTGCAACACCACAGAACCCTTCTTTCCTTTGCCAAAACACATTGGCTACCTTCTGCAACTCCGCAGACCTCGTCAACTTTTATCGTCGTCGACTTCTCCATAGCACCTTGGTTGCTAACACCATCAACCTTCACCTTGGCCAATCTACTCTCGATCGACCTTGAACATTGCTTTTGTTTCGAAAAACTAATGTCCAACCTTGTCTTCAACATCGAATACTTTTCCTTCCTTCGCTACACCACGAAGCCTTGTTGATACTACACCATACCAACAATAATCCTTCCTTTGCAAACCCGCAAAAGACCTTTGTCTTCAAAACCGAAGACACTTCAGACATTCAAGGACTTTGATGCATCCTTGACCCATTCCTACCTCCTGTGGCACGTTGTCTGCCTCATGCCACACGCAAACTCCTCAAACCCTTAGTTTGAATCATTGCCCCTCTCGGAGCTATCCTGGAGACATAGTCACATGCCTCCAGTGGCGGAGCCAGGATTTTTCTTGATGGGTTCACCAATAAAAATATAATCTATAAATAAATAAAAAATATTAAATTATTTTAATAATTGATTTTGATGAGGTTTTATTTTTTGAAACTTGTTAATAATATCATCGTTGCTTACAATACGAAATACATCTTTTTCGATATATGTAATCAAACAATCAATAATCCATTGATCTTTCATTCGATTTTGTAATTTAATCTTTATAATAATCATTGCAGAAAAAGCTCTTTACGATTTTTCACTTGAGTCGATTATTTGTTGAGAGCTACTTGAATAGATTATTTTTGCCTCATCAAATTTTCACATCTACTAACAACTTGATTATGAGGGTTGCCGACTCCTCCAACATGACTATCAAGTCTCTTTTTCTTATTCCATCATTTATAGTCCTCAGTGACAAATGCATCGCCTCCACTTTGACTTCTAGTATCAGATTTAAATAAATAGCAATATAAACAAAAAAACTGCAGCTTTCATAATGCTATATTCCAAT
>LTAE01011716.1:0-14858 GCA_001647135.1 Pontederia paniculata | reverse complement strand
AAGAGCTCTTGAGAGAGAGATTTGTAAGAGGTTGTCTCCTTGTCCTCGTGCAAGAAAGGAGAAGTTGTAAGGGAGCCTTCGCCCTTGAAGAAGGATATAGTGATCTCCGGAGATCTCGTGGGAGAAGACCGAAGCAGAGACGTAGGCCAGGAGTTCGGCCGAATCTCGTCAACAAACTCTGTGTTTGTTTTGTGTGTTCGTTTTCTCTTTACTCTCTTCTCTGTTTGTTTATGTTTGCATTTACAAGCTTCCGCCGATAACTCGTCTAAACTATCTAAAAGAGAGTAAGATTTTTAATACACCAATTCACCCCCTCTCTTGGTGCCATCCAGATCCTACAATTACACCTAATTATTTATCATTATATTATATTATTTTTATGATTTATATGTAATTCAGATGAATTTTTATAAATAAATCATTATTTAATGCTTATCACTCAATTTAATTTAGATATATATTAAATTATAGATATCCTAAAAAATAACACAAATACGTGAATGTATTTTGATCAGTATATATCTTAATTATTAGAGAGTGCGTAATATTTTTTTGATAAAATAGAGTTATAAGATGTAAAAAAGATATTGAGAAGATGTAATGTATGCACAATAATATTTACATCTTATATTTTATTTTGATAATCTTTCACTTCTAATGAAAAAAAATTATATTATGCACTCCTAAAAAATGTATGGTATCAACAAAAAAAGTATTATAATATATGGCTAAGAAAATATATAAATAATTAGTTGTAATAGAGTAAATATACTGATTTTTTATTAAAAAATGGTTAATATTAATAGGGATAAAGTATTAATATACATATGATTGATTTTATTGGAAATTGATAATTTTAGAGAAAAATTAATTAAATTATTTATTAGTATAAAATAAAAAATAAAATAAATAAAGAGAAGTGACATTAAAATTTTAGGAGTGACATTAAGAGTATCCTAAAATTTTCCTTTATTATCAGTGGCAGAGTCAGGAAAAAAAGTGGATACATTATGTTATGTCTTAATAAAATTATTAAGTGAAATGTATAACAAGTTTTTATATCATTTTTTTTCTTTTCTCGACGTCTTTACAAATTAGATGATCATGATAAAGCTCAAAAAATTAATATTGTAATGTATTATTCATTGATAGACAATAATTATATTTTTTATGAGTGTTTCTTATATGCATATATCTTTGATGTTGCAATCCTATTTTTCGAACATTCTCAAGAACTTTTAAAATTATAATAGTGAGGTATCAATGAAAATAAAAAATATAAGTACGAGTTGCTTCACTTGATTTCATTAAAAATGTGTGTCACTACTCCCTTCGTAATATTTAACAAAATAACATAAATATATTACTAAATATAATACATATTAGTGTTTTAGATTAAAAGGAGCAATAATTTATTTGAAATTTTATTTTATTTTATGCTTATACTAAAAATAAAAATATAATGAAATAATAATAATAATAATAATAATAATAAAATACATTATAAATTTGACATGAGCTGAAAAAAATAAAATTGAAAATATCATAATATTAAAACTTGCACCCACTGAAAATTTTAATATATATTATATAGTTAAAATTCATAAATCGATGGTGAATGCCATGCATTTAAACTCGTTTGCGAAGGATCCGTGAATTTTCTCGAGCTTGCAACATGTGAACACGTGTGCTACCTCTTTTTATTTTCTTTATTTATTATCAGAAGGGAGATCAAATGTCTGATCTTGGACCCCAAATCACAAGCATCAGAGGTACATGCTTCTGAATATAAGTTAATTTAATGCATCCCTCACACTATAAAAAAACAAATTAAATTAAATTAAGAATTTTTTCCACCTGTAAACAAAAAATAAATATGAAAGAGAGCAGAGATCCAACAATAACTTGGTAAATAAATGAATGGTGCTCGTGGTCGGTGGATGCATCTGCTGTGGCTGCCACCACCGTGTTCACACATTCCAGTGGCGCCATCATTGCTTCAAGCTTTGGGCGTGCGCTGCGTTATTACTTGTTATTATGAAGCCGAGGAAGGATCGCACGTCCTTCCCACCGTGCACTGCGTCCCGTTGGCTCCTGTTTGGATTATTATTATTATTATTATTTAAATTCAGAACACAATCCACTGACCCATAATTCGATGGATCCTTGTATTCTTGAACTTGGGAATAACAAGTTTTTTTTCTTTAGGGTTTAATGGAGGTGAAACACCCCTCCAGGTGTTTCACCGTGAAACACCCATGTGATCGACCGTCTATTTTTGAATATGTGGTTTAGATTAAAAGAGGAGAGAAAAAGTGGTTATGTTATTTTAGTTAGGTGGTTTTAAGTTGTTTTTAATCTAAACCACATATTCAAAAATAGACGGTCGATCACGTGGATGTTTCACGATGAAACACCTGGAGGGGTGTTTCACCTCCATTAAACCATTTTCTTTATTCTCACTTTAAATGAGGTGAGATCAACGAACTTTAGAGTACGTTTGATTCAACCATTATTAATAAAAAAGGAATAAAAAAATTAATTTTATTTGAATAATATAATTAAAGAAAAGAAAATGGAATGAAAATTTTGTTGGATGTATATATTTAATATATGTATTTATAGATTTAAAATATTTAAAATTAACAATAAAAAATATATTTTTTAAATATTTTTTTCTTTTTTATATTTAATTTGAAGTTGAGAGAAAAATAAACTTTTAAAAAAGAGAGGTAAATGAATGAGATATTCTCTTTTATTTCTTTTCATTAAATACGATCAAACTAAAATTAACCTCCTCTTATTTTTTCTCCGCTTAGAAAATAAGATTTTAATTGTACTTTATTTCCCAATTAAATGAGCCCTCAAAAGTTCGTTCGTACTGATTTTATGGATCTTAAATCTATTTGAATATTAATCAGTTAGCTAGCGGAACGTTAAATTTAATTTTTGAAATTATCAATTTAATTATTATTATTATTATTATTATGCTATTTAATTTAACTTTAAATTAGTCATGCTAATAAATAATAGCTCTACATACAGTTTTGCAAAAACAAAAAAAATCTATATGGACAAAATCCAAACAAAACAGTTTTGTTTGGCGGAAGGGGAGCAGCTGCGGGTGCGCAAGTCAGAAGGATGCAATACGAGATCCGTGAGGTCCGGCGTAATGGAATGCACAATACATCTTCCTTTTTCTTATTATGGTTTGTGGTGTGTGTGGATCACAAGATCCCTTTTCCTTCCATCACTAACTACTTCCATTGTTCAACTAAAACAAATATAATAAGATATCAATATATCATGGTTTTTCTCTTTTTAAACGTATCAAAATTTGCTTCTTCGACGGCTGAATTATCGTGCGTATATCTTTTCTTAAATTATTTTCACAATATTCAAAATTATTAGCCTCGAATAATTTATGTCGTCCCGAATTAAATACTTGATTATAATGAATGACCCGAATTGAATACTTAATTTTAATGAATAAGGTTCAACAAAATTTTTTTATATTCAAAAATTCGAACTCAAAATCTCTTTAAACAAGAAGAAATTCTTCATCATTCCATTGAAATCCTGTTCAGTTATCGTGTAAATATAAGCTCAAGTGGTGGTGATGACCATGATTTAAGGAGAATGATAAATTTGAAACGTAGTGTCACCAATGTGACGAAATGTGACGAAGACTCGAATCAAGGAACTGTTTATAAGATACAGCTTATGGTTTATAAAGTCATTTCTTGGGGTCGATGTATATAAAGTTCACCTTTTTTTTTCCATCTAAGCACAACAGGAAACATCAAGCATGTAAAAACTCCAAAGTTTCTTACAAACAATTGTGATCGAACTCTTCAGGTCAGGAGCATCTTTTAACGAATTGAAAAGATTGGGACTAGTATTTCAAAGTGAAAATTTCAAAAATAACATTTAGAAAGAGTTCACTTTTAACGCTCTACACTGTCATCCGATCCATAACTGTACTGTACGAAAACTCTCACAAAATGACTACATTAAAGAATATGCTGAACCAATGTAATTGGGTAAGCATTGATCACGAAAAAACACAGATAGGGGATGGAAGGTTGTTGAAGGCTTGAAGCAAACTCTACTCACGATAGTGAAGAAAAGAGAAGGTAACTTCATTTTGGTTGCAGCTCAAATACTTGGACACTGCCTGTTCCCATAATTCAAGCTAACTTCCAGACAGAACCAGACACTAAAAGAATAAATTTTCTAAAAGTCTCCTAAATCTCAGAAGAAAAGGACTAGTTCTATATGCAAAACTTCTCGTCTTCTTCGGGCATATGGTTGAGGAAAAGTGCATTGCATATGGGTAGAAAGCCCACTCATAAAGCTCGTATTTGACCGCCATAGCCATAATTTTTCAAAAGGCCTTCATCCTGCCGCCAGTTTTCTTTCACCTTCACCTCAACCTGTCAAGCCCATAATATAGCTATTAGAATTTAAGCAAGGAGTTTTGCATAAAATACTATCAACTATACAAGAGGACCTCAAGAAAGACTTTCTTCTGCAAAAAATCTTCAATGTCAAGCCTTGCTGCTGTTGCTAGTATTTTCAAGGCCTTCCCTTCCTGCAATTGGATGACAAGAGATAAAATGTACAAATATTCAAGCCATGAAGCATGGAAGATAAGCATGATTTCATAAAAAGAGAGGCCGAATAGAGAAAGTGCAAAATGTATAGAATTAACTCGTTTGCTTGCATGATATAGAGAAGCCCAGACTTAGGGTTTACAATCACCTTATACAATTGTTTACTGTAACTGTTCTATACAGAGAAAGTGCATTTTTTGTTTCACCTTTTACTCCTCCTAAGCATACCGAAGTATTTCATTATTAATAGATCTACCACGTTTTGCTGGTTTCTCATACACAAATGTTTCTAGTAAATAGAGTTAAAAGTGATTTAGAATGTAAAAACATGCGAAAGTTTATATGAACCTTTCACTGTTCAACAAAGCAATAGGGAGGTCCTAGTCTAGACGCAGCACATAGTTACCAAATGTATGAATTTCAGTGCAAACTCTCAAAGAACGAATGAAAAGTAAGCACTCATTAGAGCACAGCACCAAACGTCATGAGTTCTAAATTATGCTGGCCCCATAAATGGCATAAAGGAGAAGGTGACAACTGCTCATTTGTTCTTTTCTCTCTCGTCCTCTCGTCCAATATGACGTATTTAAACAGTCACAAAAAATGTTGACTATTCCTTTCCTTATTGATTTTCTGATGCCAGCACAACCCACACACCAGCTTTTTATACATGAACATTACACAATTTACTGTCATGGCATCAAAAATATGTACTCCATGCGTGTGAATGGACTCAGAGAAGCTTAGGGTAATTAAGAAATTATCAAGACACCAATTTTATTTGTCTTAAATTTCTAAGGTTCTTTTGGAGTCATTTTAACTCCCATGCATTGCAAAGGGCTTGTCAAATATTTTGACTACCGCCAAGGCGTCAAAATAAGAAACTTTCACTAATCTATGGTGTACCTTGCCTATAAGAATAACTTTTTGCGAATTCTTCTCGACCACAATTTCAACTTGAATGAAATCCTTTGATGTCGGCCTGCTTATGTAGTTCAAAACATTGACCTGAACACAAAGTCATTACACTAAACCAGAGCAAAAGAAATATTTTTAAATGAATAACACTAGTAATAAGGAAAAAAACCTGGCATGCATATGGAACTTCATCCCTGTATTGCATGAAGATTTTCTCCCGAACAATCTCTCCAACGAAGAATCTTTCAGGATGTTCACTGGCTATATCCTGAATTCAAATAGCAAATATGATATTCGATTTGAAGTAAACACAAGGAAACTGGACCAAAGTACTAAGTTACTCCAGTGAGTAAAAGATAGTATATAATCTTAAAAGACAATGTTGGCTGCATATGCATAAATTGATATCTGAAGATAGTGATGTTTCTCAAATTGGTATATTAATTAGAATCACAACAGAAAATAAAAGCACAATTTTCATAGTTGGTACTAGAGGCATACATATGAATTTGTAAAATGATCACTGCTTCGTGAAAATGAAAACCCCTAACTTCATAAGAAACAAAAAATAATCTTGAAAGAGTGACCATTTGATTGGTACGTCATTAGCAAAATTATACTGGCTCGAGATATTGAAGCTACTTTCTAAACCCCAAACTCCAATCATAGATCAGGAAAGCCTACTTGTGTATTTGAAGTGTTGAAAGAATAACAGTAAACATCCGTAAACACAATAGAGAATCTTCCAATGCAGATTTTAATTAAGATCTGATCATAAAACTTCTATCAAATATAGGCTTGCCATTGTTTGTCTTTGACAGGATAAAAAAAATGAAATTGTATCTATTAGAAGTGGTACAAAGGCATTCTTGAACATTTCTGCTCTTTCCAATGTCCATTTCTGATCATTCGGTGCTGATCTTGGAAATGATAATTATGAGTTCGTTTAACATCTTAAATCATTCTCTATACACTTGGTTCAACCTGTAAAGATGTCCTGCCATACAGATGCTAAACTGAAGCTTGAACATATCATTTTTTGGGTGGATCAATATCTCCTTTCTTAAACCCTTCATTGGGTATCGATGGCTCTAGATTCCTACAACAATGCTGGACCTTGCATTGTCTTCTTGCCTGACATATTTATTCATATCTGACAATGAACTATCTTATGCATTCTATGCATCTAGCATGGGCTTTATAGTACTGCATCAGCTATGAACCAGTTTCAAAGAACATATAGATAGAAGATAGAAGTGTTACCTTGGGGTAGTAAGCAGGGCCAAAAGGGAGTTTTGATAGTATCCATTCTTTGACATCATCTACTCCCTGACCATACTTGGCGCTTACAGGTATGACATCATCAACTTCGGTGAATTTTTGATACCACTGCGGCATGAATAGCAATAAAAGTAAAATTTATATCAACGCTCCAAGAGATTTAGGTACTTAGATATAGATAAAATATGATGACTATGCAACTGATAAACATTCCAATGATTTCCATAAAAAAATAAAAACATATTACAACAAAATTATGTATGGCAGTGTTACCTCAAGTCTTTTGGCAATTTCTCCAGGCTTAATGAGATCCTTCTTATTTAACACCAGGAGAACAGGAACCTTATCCTTGAGGTCTCCAATACCTTCTTCTAGAACATCATCAATCTGCAATCTTGATAATTTATGTTAATAGAAGTGGTTGATTGCCTGAATGATGATGTGTATGGTTATTGACATATTAGTACCTTCTGAGGCATTTTGCAAGCATCAACAACAACCAGCACACAATCAGCATTAATAGCAGCGTTTCTGACATTTCTCATCATCATAGTGTCTAGCATGTGCATCTTTTTTTCAATAACACCAGGTGTATCATAGAGTATCATCTGCCAACTAACACATTAATTGGATTAGTACCAATAAGAATAAGGAAATTTTTTGCTGAACAATAGAAAATAGTTTCCAAAAGGCTAATGGATCTAAACAAAATACCTGGTATTCTGGACCAGAACATATACCAAGTATTCGATGACGGGTAGTCTGGGGTTTCTCTGTGACAATTGAGAGCTTTTGTCCTATCATTTGGTTTGAAAGGGTGCTCTTTCCAACATTTGGTTTGCCTAATACTGCTACATACCCTGAAATAACAAAAATTCAACAACATGACCCTGCAATTCTTTTCCAAAAGAACCACAAAACAATGAATCAAACTTACTAAGTCTACTAGATTATGGAAAGCTTCCCTCCCAAAATTATGTGCTGAGAAGAAAAGGCAACTTAAAAACTACTTTGGCCGACCAGATTTCCGAGAAGTCAGTAGTGCAAAGATACATTTTATCACTAATTCGAAGACTAATTTCTTGTAATAATCATGCTCTTTATAGAACCATAGCTAATAATTCACGTAAAAGTTAACTTTAAACGAACAAAAAACTCAGAATCTATGAACTGCGCTCATAAATTTCTTGAGAAGATTCTACCATCCTTTCCTTTTGTTCAAATAAAAGAATAAATTTCCAAAGGGAAAAGAGAATGCAGCTAAAAAATAATCACAAATCCGTTAATGCTCTCAAGTGTCAACAAAACCAGCTTAATACTTTGTTCCACATTACACAGTTTAATTTCAGTCATAACATCAGATCATATAAGATACTAAAAAAAGCTTTTTTATCTTATAAAATTGCAGCAGTTGCACATATTGCATCAAGAATATATTCCCATCGCTACCAAATGCCCAAACATAAAATACAAAGTTAGAATGCGAGAAAAGAGAAGAAACCCGTAAAAGATAGCCGTTTACCGCTACGGTGATTGGGACACTTGGAACCCTCGGAAGCGTCGAGCTCTTCAAACTCGTACTCGTCAAGCAAGGCGAGCGTCCTGTCCGGCTTCTCGCTGAGGGATAGAAACGACGACGCCGAAGGATACCCAGACGACGGCAGGGAAATCTCCTCTTCCTCCTCCGCTCCTTCTTGGCCTTCTGCTATTTGTTCTCTTCCGCCGGAGAAGTCACTGCCGACGCTTCTCTTCGGCGACCCGTGAGGTCTTCTCCTCGTGGCGGAAACGCAGGCCCTAAACGGCTTCCCCGACGACGAGCCCTCTCCGCGAAGGAATTGAGAGGAGGAGCTGAGCGAAGAAGAAGATTGGGAAGGTATCAGAACTACGGAGCTCCTCCTCCTCTCCCTTGAATGTGACGGCGGCGGTGCTGCGACGTGGACGGCGACGCCCAGCTCCATTTGTTCCAGTGAAGAAACGAGGAAACGAGGACAGCGAGAGCAGGAGGGGATAAGAGTTCGCCCGGGAGGGCGTTCGCGTGCGAGGGACGTGACGGGTCCAATGAGCACGCGCGAGTTGCACGTGAGGATGCACGGCGTCATCTATTTGGGCTGGGTCGATATTATTCCTCACCAGGCCCGTATCGCCGCCAAGCTCCTTGCGACCTTTACGATATATATAAAAGAATAATAAAAATATTATTTACTTAAATAGGTAACATCATATTATCCAATTTTCTAATCGTAAGATGCTAGATCTATGATGAATATAAAAAAAAAAATAAGAGGGCCAATACACCGTACCGTGTTAGTTAATTTGAGTAACTTTTATAGACACTAGATAATTTCGTAGCACGTGTCTTAAGTCGCCTCAAGACGTGCCTAAATTATCTTACATTTCCTTTCAAATCACTTTTTAATAATTTTCTTGCTTAGTTTTTTCGTAAATTTTTTAGTTACATTGTTATAAATATGGTGAAGTTGAATTGTACCTCTTGTGATGGTCTTTCACGTCACATGTCGCCACTCTACTCCAAAATGGTGATACACTACGTAGGAGTACATATGCTTCCTTGTACTATTTGCATTCAATACAAAATTATGTTTAACCAAGAATTGTGTGGGTGACCCAAAATTTTGTCTAGCAAATTAGTGGACGACATTATTGTATGCCTCAATCGCGAAATCAACATCCCGCATGAAAAAAGATCAAAACACCCTAGGAAGAGGCCATTGGCCAGGCCACACTAAAATAATCAAAATTTTGCTGCAAACAAGATATCAAAGGCTTGCCTGGCTAAATGGGCGCGTCTAGGCATTACATGTTGCTTCGAAAGTAAAAGAGGCCTCGTGACAAGTTAATGTAAGAGCAGTCAAATTTGGAGTTTAATGATGTTGCTTAAGACAATCCCCGCACAGATCGAGGTCGTTCAAAATTGAAGGACGTTATGTCATCATTCGAAGCTCACCTTGGACAATTCCAACTAGACGGAGACGAAATACAAACCAATCTCGTGATGCATGAGCAAGTATTGTCCATAGCGGTGGATACTGTGACCATTCGGATATTGTGATGCTCTATGTGTGACTTGAATAGATGGAAACGACAGTGATGGGCCCTAGATATTTTATGGCTAGTAAGGTTCATGTCGTAGAGGACATCATCTGAGAAGGCCTTAATGCTTTCCACGATGAGATGAAGCGGCGGTCAAGTGACGACCACAATAATGAAAAATCTGCCTCTGGTCAACCTACGATTGAAGTTCCTAAGCCAAAGACCTACAATGGAGAGAGGTTAGTGAAGGAAAACAAGATTTCTTGCGGAACATCTAAAGGTACTTGGAGGTAATGGACATGATATCAAAGCGAGGATTGTGAAAGTATCATTTTTCTACCTTCAAGATGCAACCAACTTGTGGTGACATTGCTTTAGCGACGACACCATCAGCGGAAAGGTGAAACCAATTGTTATATAAGAGGAGTTTAACCATGAACTCCAGGCTTTCTTTTGCCTTGTCAAGTCAATATTGAATGTAAATATTTCCTTGCTCAACGTTAGCAAAAAATGGCACGTTGAGGAGTATGTGAAAGAGTTAACAAAACTCTATTTTTAGAATCCAAAAGTGGATGAAGGCACAGTGCTTGCCGTCTTTGTCAAAGGTTTGAAGCTTTGGGCTAGTCTTTGTCAAAGGTTTGAAGCTTTGGGCTTGAGTCGAGTGGAGCGTTGAGAGCGCCCCAACCTTTGCTCGTTGGTTGTTGCTACTAATCTCTCATGGAGTCCTCAAAGACAATCTCAATATCCCCAAAATAGTTTGATAAGGGTAATGGTGTGGGAGACAAGTCAAAGCCATCAAGTGGAGGGAAACGAAATCCTCTAAGTGCTTACAAGGGTAAGGAACACTGATAAGAAGTTTGACATGGTCAAATAGAAAGGAAAATCACCAAAGCCTTGCTACATTTGCATGGGTCCTCATTGTATGAGTGTCTGTTCGCACAAGACGATGGTCAATGTCATGTACTGTCCCGATGAAAAGGAAACATAGGAAGTATACATGTACTATCATGACGAGACCAAAATCCATCTACTCTAAATTTGATGTATAATTTGTATGAAAACAAAATAGACAAGATATCAGAGTTGATGTGAGAAGATAGGAGATGAGAAAGTAAGCAAATTAAAGGAGAGGGAAGAAATGAGACTTTGAGAAGAGAGAAAAAGATTTAATGTGATAGAATTTGGGTATATTATATGAGAAGTTTACAAAAGGAAAATTATATAAGAGAGAATGTTAGAGATTAGAGAAGAGAAAAAACAAAAATAGTAGAGGAAATGGAAAAATAAAAATTATATGAGGAGAAAGCGAAGTATTACAAGAGAGTAAATTAGAATATTAGAGAGGAGACAATGAGAATACTTTGGGAGAAAGAGAGTTATGATACTAGAGGAAAAATAAATAAATTATAGGAGAAAGAAAGTGAGATGTTAAAAGAGAGGAAATTATCAAAGGAAAAAAAGTCAAGAAAGTGAGAATATCAGAGGAGAGAGAAAATAAAATAGAAAATTATTAGGAGAGAAAGTGAGAAGATAAATAAGAAAGAAAAAGATGGAACTCATGAGATAAAATAAGAAGAAATTAAAGGAGTCACAAGATTAAAAGAATGAAAGAGAAAATTATATGTGAAAGAAAAAAAAAATTATTAAAAGGAATGGATTCTTGAGACAAAATAAGCTTTATTTTTTGGCAAAATAATATAGAAACTTTAGAAAAAAATAAAAAAATCATCAAAATAAGTTTAAAATATTTCAATACTAAAAAGAATGAGAAACTATAAGTTCAGGTAATTGTTATCTATATCTATAATCATATAAAATCAAAGTACTTTAATGCCACTTGTTCTAACATTTTTTCAAAGTCATATATATCTATGTATATAATTAGAATATTTCCATATAATTAAAAAAATATTTTATAATAAAAGTTTGTTATATATTAGAATTATCTTATAATAAGACATAATTTTTTTTACCAAATAAATCTTTTTTTTATATTAAAACTGGTTAATCTAATTACTTTGTATTAAATAGAAGAATAATTTAAACTAATTATTTATCGATACAGCCATAGACTTCGGACTTTATTGATTTTAAACTAAACAATATTACTATTTTAGATCTCTATTGAACAAAATTTATATCATGTTATTTTAATAATATCTCCTGAGTAAAATTATTTTAGAACTCTATAACTGACTCATAAAAATAATTAAATACTTTGATGTAGATATTTTAATGATAATAAAGATATGTTAATTTCGAAAATAATTAAAATATGTGATGTTTAATTCATAAACGAAAACTGTAGTAATTGATATCGATATATTACTAAAAGAAAGACACTCCAAGATATTTCCTAGTGTAGCATCTAATATATGATATTTTTAAACAAATCATACGAGCATGCAATTAGTTTATGCAATCTAATAAAAAAATAAAAGAGACATAGTATGTATGTAAGAAATTAAATAGGAGAAACAAATAAATGATAGAGAACTATATGAAGGCAAGATTCATTAAGTTATCATTTTAAAAAAAAGGTTCTAATTTAAGATGTATAGTAATCTAAAACATTAATATGCTTTTTAGTTGGTGCAAGAATTTTGTCCATCTCATTTCAGATAAAAGTTATTAATTTTAGAATAAATGATTAATTTAAATCAAACCAAATGTAATCATTGATAGAACAAATCATGACATGTTTGTCCTCGGCATCTTCATTTCTTATAGAGGATATAAAGACAATTGAAATCACATTCAATCCATATACAATTTGATATTACTTATGCAATTCATTTCTCAAACCTAATCATGTTTGTTGTAATTATTAAAATGAACTTTTTAGCAAACTAGCTATAAGTACAAGGAAACGAGAGAGTTGCCATGTGGGAAATAATCAACTTTATATGATGCAAAACATCTATGGCGTTATAATTTTTTTCGGTGATTAAAGTTTTTCTCTAACGCCCCTGAGAGCGATCATCGCCATGTGGCAAAGATCTTCTAAAGGTGTTACTCGATACTTTGATTTGACAAAAACCTTGACTACTTTGGTGAAATAAATTGAGATCTCAACAAGACTATTATGATCGAGAGATCCAATGAAAGGACGAGAGGTCTAACTAATATTATAATGCAATAGGCTAGAGGTAAAGAGATCATGCAAAATATTTTAAAAGCGAAAGTCTAAAGATTCCAAAGCTACTACTCTAGTTTCATAATCTTTTGAATGGGATAGTTCCATTCTTATTACAAATCAAATTCAAATTGAAAGAGTAAAGATCTAATATAAAAGTCCCTAAGTCCAAGTGTAATTATTCGATTGAGCATTGTCGTCACACACCATAAAGCCATATATCACTGAAGCATGCACCTGCAAGAATCAAATGCAGGGGCGATAATTCTCCCATGAGCTATGAAGTTCAGATGTCTGATAAATAATATAATAAAAATGAAAATGAACTTCATGTTAGAATAATAAAATATTGAGAAAAATGTAATGGTGTACGATGACAGTAAATCAACGTTTCAATAAGATTCATGGAGACATCATGTATCAATGATCAATATAAGAACTTTGATACATTGTCAAACTAGATGTAGTTTAATGACATTCAATAGTAGTTCATTACTATTTAGTCTATTGTGATTCGATAGTTCAATAATTCAATGTAATTCAATTGTTGTTACTAAGAAACATTAGTTTAATTAGTGAAAGTTGCTTTTCAACTTCTTTCAACTCTTCACTTTTATAGGATTCAACTGCAAACAATACAAACTAATGCCGATGATCAGTAGGGAATCAAGCCATGACAAGTGTCCTCTTTAGGAAAGAATGAAACACTTAGGTGAAGTCCTTATTGATGAACAATAACAATGAATAATGGTGCATTGCGACCCTCGATTTTCATCTTTTATATCATGACTTATTTACACTTTTGAAGTGAGAGTCATAATGGATTTGATACACTAGAAAGTGTATGAAATAATTCATAAAAAGTGTCCAATTGCATTGTCCTTGAGATTCGACTTTGAGATATATATCGATCTTAACCTATCTCGGGAGAACTTCACATATTTGGGTTTCGTTGATAGGGCATAAAGGCCATGAAGAAAATAGTGAATATTCATTTTTGGTGGTACCAATACAGCCTGGCATAATAAAGAATATGATCGTATTGAATAAGCGTGTCCACAAAGGAATCAACCCGACAAGGACCTGTATTGTTGGGTACGGAGACATCAACTAATGTGAATCTGTGCTAAAGTCAATCAAATGGAATTTCAATCTGATCATATTGATGAATACGATCATACCGAATGATCGACCTAATTTCTATGAACATATTGACGAATACGGTCGTATCGGATGTAATTGTCTATGCTATGGTTTGACCGACAAAATTTCAATATATGACCATATTGATGAATACAACCATGTCGATTGCCTAGACATGATATCTATTCGACCATATCCATGAATACGGACCATATAGAGTCCCCTACAACTTCGATACTGTCACGACCCTAGTTTAAACCTTGATTTATCTCGCAGGTAGCAACATATCATGGATGATCAAGTAAAATTGCGGAAACGTGCTATTAATTCAAGAGTAATATAATAGAAAGTTGTCAAACTATGCAAGATTTTTATTGATCATTCAGAGCCAGTGCATTATTTAACTTTTACATACAAGTCTAGTTTCAAATATTATAATCAACTCTTTTCTTTTATATTACACACACAAAATGACTCTCAAGTTCTTCCAAAAGAAACATAGGAGACACAAGTCTCATCTATACCTCCTGTCCAAAAGTGCTTCTAATCCCGACAAAGGATCGCCAAGCACAGCCACGGAAACTGGTCTACTAATCTGAAGAAAAAAATATGAAAACACAATATGAGCAAAACACAACTCAGTAAGTTGAAAACTCATAACCAATGTGTTACCACATATTCAATTTGGATAAAATGATATTAAGTGTATCATA
>LTAE01011715.1:0-14858 GCA_001647135.1 Pontederia paniculata | reverse complement strand
TACTGAAACTGCAAGTCTGAAAGGAAAAGGTTTAATCTACTCACTTCATGATACCTGATTATTATTCCTTTTATATGATCTTTACATACTGAGTTTCACAACTCATGGGTTCTACCTTGCGAATTCAATTCGACAGGTGGCTTTGATCTTTGATAGGTATTGATGATGGTGCTGATGGTGATGCAGCTCATGGTGGTCTGCTTTGCATATGGATTAGGATCCTGGTTGAGTCCTGCTGGTCATCTGATAGAGATGAATATTGTTCTAAGTCTTTACTAGTTATTTGATTAGTCGTTGATGCCTAGTAGTTTTGTTGGAACTATGTATTGAATTATTAGTCTTTATATTGAAAAATGATATTTTAATTTATATTATTATTATTATCTGATGTGGCCCTGAGGTTAACCAGTCAAATGGTCAAGTCAAAGGTACTGATATGATGTGGTGACGTCTTCAAAGTCAAGATTATTGTCAGGTGGCAAGGTCTGATTTTGGGAGCGTTACACCAAATAATTTGTAGTTTGCACATACTTTATAATGCACTCAGAGATGCATATTTGGATTATTTTTTTTCTTCGGGTATGCATCACATAAAGTCACCCAAACGTCAATAAAAAGACAAATAAAAAAAAAGAAAAACGAAAGTAGAAAATTACATCCACTAATGGGCTCTTCCCGGCCCTTATTATAGGTTATGGGCCAATTTCGGGCTGGGCTGGGCTTATATTTATTTTCTAATTTTGATGCTACTTTGTACCCTCTAGCAAGTAGCAATATTGAATTAATATTGGGCATAGAGCCAAAATCTTGCTAATTAGACTCCTTTAAAATAATTTAAATCATACAATCAAATTAAAATTTTAAAATGAATTATGAATCGTCAAAATTGAATATGATGATTCGGATTGTCATAAAAAAAATATTGAAGCTAAGTGTTGAGACGACTCTCTTATAATATGGATGAAAAAGGAGCATATCTCAATATATTTTTCATCTCATAAAATTCTCTTCACTCGTGAGAGAAAAATTGCAACCACAAAATTTTAATTTGCAGGCGTGTAACCACAAAATTTGCAGTCGCGCATTACTTTTAAAAAAAATGAAGTTGTTTCCTATTTAAGTAGAAAATAACATCTTATCTAACTTTTTAACTCATAGTATTAAATATATGATGAATGTTAAATTATTTTTCTAAATATTTATTTTATTTATCATAAATTTAACATTTAATGATTAAAAAGTTAGATAAAATTATGTTTTTTATTTAAATAGAAAAAATCTTCATTGAATCCTTATTTTTATCATATTAGAAGACCAACGGGTCATATAGTAGAAAGATCAGTTTGGACCCAGTGTGACAATTATTTCGCATATATGTATATAACATTTGTTTTGTTTTAGTAGTAGAAAAAGACTCGGAGGTTTTCAAAATACATATTAACACGATGAGAATTTTTTTCAATTACATAATTAAAACGCGTACGCCAGTCTTATAAAATAGCTTCATATTTATGGATAATAATTTTTTTATTCTTATTAAATTAATTTGACAATCATGTTCTCACAAAAAGTTGAGAGAGAATGTACGTCCACAAAATTAATTTGACAATTAGATATGAAGATATCTTTGTTAAATAAATTAATTTCATACCAAAAAATAGGTTTATAACTTCTTCTTCTTCTTCTTCTTCTTCTTCTTCTTCCAAAAATTCAATCGATAAAAATCTTGATGCGCGAACTAAAGACCAATATAAAGTGGATCAAAATTAACTCAAATTTAACTGATATAATTAATTAACAGAACTATGTTTTAGAGTTAACAAATTTTAACAATCACAAATTTAATTTTTCTAGTCGTCCAACTAAAAATATTAATATAAATTAAATTAAAAGACAATTAAATTTAATAAATTTAATGAAGTATATTTATTTAAAATGAAGATCTTATATGTGTGATTAAAAATAAATAATTTATTTAAAGTTATATTTTTTATTTATTTATATTAACCACGGATTTAAAATCTAACAATTTAAATAATATGATACTCAGTGTATTCTATTCACTCTATTAAATCTAAATTTAATTAATATAATTAATTAGCAAAATTATATTCATATATTATTGACGTTACTTATTAGTTATTCGTGCAAGCAACTACGAAAATATTGGTTGCTCTAAAGTCTTTTCTAATGTTGATTGCCATTTTTTTCTCAATTATTAAATGACTAAATGTTGTCGTAGGCTCATTGGATACAATGCATGTTTTGTTTTCACAATGAAAAAAAAAACAAAAGGATTGAAAAGGTAAAAAAGTTGTAGATGATGCAGCGAGAAAACAAAACAAAGGGCCCAAACCAAACCACATGACTACACATCCAACAGTACCCTTGTGATATTTCCTGATGGTGGGGGCTTCACCCTCTCAAACTAAAAAATGAAGACCTCCAAAATTCAGAATAAACATTTGAAATAATAAATAAAAAAACATTTTGATCCTGATTGCTGAGAATGAATTACAATACAAATATTTAAGAAAGAAACAAAATTTCACTTTGCTAAAAAAAACTAGCTCAAAAGTTCATTTAATAAAATGTGTTTTTTAGCTCAATTCATCACATTCTCCAATCATGTAGTCATGCATACCTAAATGTGAGTAATTTGAGATAAAAAAAAATTTAATGCGTTACATTAAGCCATTTTGCTTAGTAGATGTATTAAGCAAAATTTTGATTCGTAAGTTATGAAGATAATAAAGTTTTATTAATAGTGTTTACAATTATATGACGCATCGTAAAATTTACTCAATATATACATATTAAATAGAGTTATTTAACATCCGTTGGTCCAACTGAACAACAAATTATATTTTAGAAAAAAGAAGCTATTATAATGAATTTTCATAAATATATTTAGGTTGAAGTATGGGTGAGAGCGATACGGATAGGAAAAAAACGTTCTATTTTTTGTGTTTTTTTAATTTAAAAAGTTATTATTTTTTTCATTTTCTTGGATTCCTATATATTCATAAATGTTTTATTTGTGATCATATTTATAAACTTTGTTAATATTTTTTCACATTAATTAAATAATTATATGTATATAGATATATTAAAATCATTTAGAATATAATTATAATATATATATATATATATAACTTAATGAAGATGTATTTTGTTTAAATAGACTACATCATATATTTTTTATTATGAGAAATGATTTTCATAAAATTAAAAATAATCTATTTTTTATTTAAAAAAAACTTAAAAAATTGTATAATGATAATAAGTTTTTCTAATTTTTTTACTTTTGAATTTTTTATTGCGACCCTAAATTTGAGTATTCTAAAATTGAATTAGTAAGAAATTAACAATTATACCAAAAAGACGATATTTCTTCTTTTAGAAAAATAAAATAAATATATTTTTTTCTCCATTTCACCACCCCCAGTGAAAAAGGTTAAAATAAAAGGTGAAATTTATTTTTTCTCCATCCTTTTTTGGTTGCCCTTTTACCTTCTTCATCGTTTCGTTTTGTTTCTTTAATTAATTATTAAGTAATGTGTCATGTTATTTTGACATGCCATTAATGTCATCATCTTCTTCTTCTTCTTCTTCTTCTTCCATCTATAAAAGCTGCCAAAAAATAAATCCTTCCAGTCCTTCCTCTCTCTGTGAACCGCTGGTGATCACTATTCTATTATTGTTTCCATAGCCTCCAGAGGAGAAAGAGACCACAAAGGCGTCGCCTTTGGGAGCGAATCCGATCTGGAAGCCGGCAGGAAGGTCGAAAGATGGTGACTTGGTGGATGTCCTTCGGCGATCTCGGCGAGAACGGTGCGGAGATTTCGATTTCAGCAGTTCTATCTCCGTAGTCGATGTGTTCTGTTTGATCCATCTCTCAGGCTAAAGAAAGGAGGATATTTGAACGCTTTCTGGCCTAAAATTTTGACTTTGGCCTCAGATTTTGGTGGGAGATTGGTGAGGAGGGTTTGTCTTCCTTTTTGGGGCCGGTTTTAGGGTCGTTGCTTGAGAACGATGGAGCGGTACTGTTCCTTTTGGTCATGTTTATTCTGCGGATATGCTGAGACGTGAAGCGCTTCTATAAGATCAGGCTGCTTTGGAAGTGGAACAGGAGTTCTGTGTAAAGAAGATTTTTTTCTAATTGATTCTTTGCTCGTTTTGAATTCGCCATTGGACGCTATGGGGTTTCTAAGCATAATGGGGAACTCCTTTGGTTGCTCGGCGTCCGGGGAACGGTTGGTCTCTGCAGCGAGAGATGGTGACCTCCAGGAGGCCAAGGCCCTCTTGGAATATAATCCACGGCTCGCGCGGTACTCTACATTTGGCGTTCGGAATTCACCGCTTCATTACTCTGCGGCGCAGGGCCACCATGAGGTAGCTGACTGTTTTCTCCTTTGGAATTTGATTATGCGAATGCGATCAAAAGTTCTTTGTCCATAATTTACTTCCAATTCTAATTGATTTGGTAATGTGATCTCCAGATTGTATCTCTTTTGATTGAATCCGGAGTGGATATTAACCTCAGGAATATAAGGGGGCAGGTAAAAGTTTTTACTTTTTATCCCCTATTGATTACTCCTATATACTTTTAATTGGGGATCAAATGTGATTTGTGGTCGTACACAAATTTCCTTTTGCTGTCCTAGGGATTTAGATAGAGAATCCAGCAGATTAATGCGCAATATATGGATGATAGTTTTATTGTTGCAGACAGCGTTGATGCAAGCCTGCCAATATGGTCACTGGGAAGTTGTTCAGACTCTGATCCTTTTCAAAGCTAATGTGAGCGGTCTTGAGGAATTAATATCTTTTTCCTTACATGCTCCCCGTACCAAAATGGCTGATTCATTAGCTGCAAATTGTATCACAGGTTCACAAAACAGATTATATTAATGGAGGGACTGCACTCCACTTTGCAGCTCTAAATGGTCATACTCGTTGTATTCGTCTACTCCTTGCTGATTATTTGCCAAGTTTATCTTATTTTTGGAATATGATGAGGAGAAAACCAACCCAGAGAGCTGCTATTCCAGAATTTGATGAGAAGTATGCCCTTCTGTGTCATTATCTGAATTTCTCGGTGCTAAAATTGCTAAATTTCTGCTTTCTTTTGGCAGTGCCCTATCTATGATAGTTAACCAAAAAGCTGATGGGGGTATTACAGCTCTTCACATGGCAGCTCTGAATGGACATGCTGAAGCTGTTCATTTACTATTAGACATGGGTGCTTCTGTTTCAGAGGTCACATTGGAAGATGGGGCAACAATTGACCTTATAGGTTGACTTCCTTTATTAGTTTACTTATGATCTTAGTTCTTATACTTCTGTTGATATGATGTGTTTAACCGATAACCATATGTGTTTTTTATTTCTGCTTACATCAGTTAGTTTCTACTTAAGGACCTCAATTAACATTCAGTTTACTTATTGAAGCTTAACAAGATGTTTTTGATGTTTATGGGTTTTCATATACTGGCGTCATGGCATGGACCTATATTGGCGTCTTCTTTTGTGTGCATCCCTGTTCTTTTATGGAATCAGCTTTGACTTTCCAAACTAGTATACTATTTCGCTTGACTTGATCTTGAACACCCTATAGTGTTAAGATACTTGTTTTACCAATAACGTCTGTTGTTTCCTGTATTTTTTGCATCTTGCTTAACTGTATATATGATGATAGAATTGTTGAAATGATAATTATCATACAAATTGGGGAACTCATGATTTAGCCCATGTGCCAATTGAAAAATGAGTCAAGTTTAAAACCATTTGCCTTTCCAAAAAGAAAAAATTTAAAGCATTTGATACTAAACCAAATTGTAGTTGGTATTATGATTATTGATCTAGACAGTTTTGCAACACAGTTACATGATTTCAGTATCATGGAATGTAAATTCATGTGAACTAAAAACGCTGACTGCTACCATCTTCTCAGGTTCTGGGAGCACTGCACTCCATTATGCCGCTTGTGGTGGAAATGCAGTGTGCTGTCAGGTGTCTTATCTGATATTTATTTTCTCCTTTAGCATGCTGAGTGCTTTACTAATTCAAGGAATTGATCATACAGCTTCTTATCACCAGAGGAGCCAGCTTGTCTGCTGAGAATGCAAATGGGTATGTGATCAGTTTTTTAAGTTGCCCTATACCTCATATACTTCAAAATAACCATACACATTATTGTTAGTTTACAATTATCATATACTACAAGCTCTAGGACTAATAAGAACGTAGTGGGTAAATAAATTGCAAGTGTTAACATCGTCAACTTAAATTAGCAAATAAATTGACAAAACTTCATGTGCAAATGAGCTTCATGAACAATAGTTGTGTTAGAAATTGAGTTAGTCAGTTTTTTATCATGCAATTAGATTGATTTTATTGAAGCATTTAAATGAAGAAATAAGTTTCACTAGGTTTTTTGTTGTGATCAAGTTGTATAAGTTGAAATGAGCTAAAGTTTAAGATTTTTTTTTTCTCATCTCTTTGAGTTTGAGCACAACTATTCTCAATTTCCTTTTGGCCTCTTGTTCTCCTACCAAAAGGTGTCCGTCCATCGTTAAGTGAAATTTTATGTTTAATATCGTATATTCCTTTCTTTGCAGTTGGACTCCTTTAATGGTGGCACGTTCCTGGCATAGAAATTGGCTTGAGGGTATCCTTAGCAAACAACCAGATGGTCGCACAAAGATTCTTCCTTCCCCGTACTTGTCTCTTCCACTTATGAGTATCATGAGGATTGCTAGGTATGTGTAATGTTGCCATATTATTTTTTACATATCAACTGTTTTGAGGTACACCTTCCAAGTTCCCATTAATTTTTTCTTGTAATTCATGCCCAAATAATTCATGAAAATATTATTTCGCTATAGCAACATCAGTAATTTTGAATGCTTAAGTTTAAGATATATATTTGTCATATTTGATCTTAAGTGATGGAATGCTTCTGTATGGGAGCTTAGAAAGCTAGAGTTTTCCTCATATATGCCAAATGTTAGAATATCCTGAAGTGCTTGCTTTGCAGAGATTGTGGCTGGAGAAGCACAAATGATACTCCTGTGTGCATTGAGCCATGTGTTGTTTGCTTGGAGAGGAAATGCACAGTCGCTGCAGAAGGTGAACTTTGCTGAAACTTTCAGAACATGTATATTCAGATAACGCAGATTGATGTCATCTCAAGAAATCTGTACTTGACATAAATCAAGCTTTCATATAATAACTCTAATGAATTAGGAGTTCTGTCTTCTGAAAAAAAAATTATGCATAAATCAAGCTCACATAAAATGGAGTTTTGCCAAATTTAATTCATTAGCGATAAATAATTTTATGCATAGTATTTCATTCTCTATTCAAACATGTTATAAGAGCTTGTGTATATGTTCCTTTTTGCTTTGAGCTTTATCAGAATACATATGCTTTTGGATATAATGCTCTAATATTCGTATGAGTGCTTGTGCTAGTTGAAAATTAGCAATAACTGATTACTAATCAAAGCTTTTCTTATTTCTTCAATATTCGAAGATTAATCTACCTGGCATTAATAGCTCTCTCATGCTTAATGCATCAAATAAAATAATTTCAAGAAAATTTCCATGACTTGGGACTTTCCGCTTGCTAACTGCTATGTACAGTCAGAGGCATCTTTGCACAAGATTAAACCTCTCTTGGAATTCAAAAGGCAATTTTTTTCTTTGAAAAGAACTCAAAAAACAATTTATGCTAGCACAACTGTCCTAAATAGTGAAGAATTTTTTTCTCACTCATCTTGCTACATACGATTATTTTTACTTCTATGTTGCAGGCTGCGATCATGAATTCTGCACCAGATGTGCCCTTTACCTTTGTTCCACCAACAACACGTCAACGGTCTTGTCAGGTCCACCGGGTTCGATACCCTGTCCCCTTTGCCGACATCCAATAATCTCATTTCTCAAGATTCCTGGTACAAGCCCAATCAGGGAGTTGCCAAGAACAAGCTTATCCTTATCGCTATGCACTACATGCCCAGTTGTGGATGGATCTGATGTTACTGCTCCAATGGATACTCAGTCTTGCAAGCCTGATATCCAATGTACAGGTATCCCGCCTTTTGGTTCATCTTCCTTCAGGTCATTAAGCTGTCAGAGATTTCCTTCTGTGAAGCTCAACTCTACACTTTGCATGGGAGCTCCTGAGACGAGCCCATGTCTAGTGAGGTGCCCAAGATCAGGATCCAGTTTAAGACGGTCCGTGTCTCAAGGGGAGACCATTAGAAGATCATGGCTCTTCGCCTTCAACCAGACTGTCACGACCACTGGAAGCAGCTAGAAATATCTATTCTTTGCCTCTGCTCAATTATTTCTATTTTTTTTCATTTGTGCCTAGATTTTTTGCCTTCTTGATGGTAGTGTCACTGGACATCTTGTTAAAGTAGGCAACATGTATCTTCGTTGTTATGTAAATAGACATCCCGTGATCCAATTCAGCTGGTGAAGTGGCCATCATTGAAGATGTTTACTTCTACTTTGATGTCTTCTTTGAATACTTTAGTGACTTCACTATTTGCAATGCAATACTGAGAAAGATTAACGTGATCGCTTCATCATGTTCTTGGTGTCTAATCCAAATTGCTGTTTACTGGAAGTACTAGTTTTGTGTACACTGTTCTCTGACTTCTTGCATCACTCAAGCGTGTCATCAAACCATTCCATGCGGATACTTTATATACATCTTATTTCCATTGACCCAACTTAGTTTTCCACTTGATGTACATCATTTCAACTCTGATTGTCAGTTGTACATTTCAAACTTTTTGTAAACTTGACATTCCAGTTTATTTGTTGCATATATTTTATTAAATACTTTGAGGTAAATGACCATCAGAGATCATAAATGGAAGAAATAATCAGACATCATGTACATATATCTCTTAGTTAGTGACATCATATACATATCTCTTAAAAAGTTGGAACATTCAATTGACAACAGATAGTAAGATAGACAACCAGTGAAAAGCATAACAGTGCCACTAAAATTTACAATGGGTAATCAAACAATTAGATCAAGCTCCGAAGGGATAGCACAAGATGATAAAGAAGAAGATTAGTCGTAAGGTCGAAGGTAATAATCATAACTATTTACGGAGTAGAGAGCGGCCAGAAGTATTATGAAAAGAAAATTAAGTCTTGCAAGGTCAAGAAAAAAAATGAAAAAAAAAATCAGTAAAAAAAAGCTCAGCAAGGACAGCACCCATCACCAACTTGAAACCCAAGTCTTGGAACCTTCCATCTCTTTTTGCTACATCGTCCAAGCCGACAAGGCCATAGAAGCAGTGCCGCGGCTGTCCATCTCAAGCAACAAAAGCTGAAGGGACAAGAAGCAAATGGGAGAAGGACGAGATATGGAGCAAAAGACATGTTTCTTTCAACTAAGAGCCCTCTCAGAGTTGGTGTGGAAAAGACAAGGATGCATGCTGAACGAGTGAAGTGCATGGGTGGGTCTTATATAACACACAAAGAAAGCCATGAGAGCACTAATAAATGTGGTGTTCCAATTGGTGTTTCCTTCCTCTGCTACCAGGAAAAAGTTGGCCCATCACCTCCTTCTCCCCAACATAATGCAAACCAGAAAACAGATGCCGAGGAGCGCCAAAAATCTGAAATAATTCAAGTTAATGGAAGCTAATGGTACTGTTTTATAGGCCTTAAATGGGGGGCAAGTACCAAAGGAAAGTGCAGTCTTGTGCAGTAGTGGAGTAGTGTTACTTCAGCATCAACAAAATATATACATGGGGATCTCTTATCTCCCTATTCACGCAAACTGTTTGAGATGCATAGAGCGACTAAAAAAAAGAGAGCAAAGGTTGAACTTGAACCATGCTAAGAACAGAGATGGTGGTGGCATCTATTAATGCTTCTGAGTCTCTGACCTGCATGCACTTATTAATAAATAAGGAGGCATGATCATGATAGCCCTTTTGAGTTTTGACTCAACCACCATCCCCTTCGAGTTTTGAATGATGCATGTTGCATTTACAAACTCTCTTGGCACTCTGCATATCTGTAGGTTGTGGCTTGCAGCATTTGACAGATCTGAAATGTCTTTGGCCAAATGCATGCTGCATAATTATTAGCAATAGCATCTCCTGAGTAACCTCATCCATGTGTGGTCCTATTACTGTCTATATATGTGATTTTGATCAATACATGTGCATGCAGTTCCTGCTACTAACTTACGAGTACTTTTCCTTTTTCTGCCTTCCTGACCTTGTTGCATTTATTCACCACTATTTTCCATTCATATATATATATGCAGTAGTTGTTTAATGCATCAGAGAGAAGTAGCTATGGGAATGCTCTGAAGTTATTGCATGTATGTCATATTAATTACCATCAGAGTTAGAAGCAGATTTGATATGAATATATGTTAAAACAAAAAGAGCTGCAGTTACACAAAAGAAAACAGCTCCTTTTTTGCTTGTAATTAAACCTTTCATTATTTTTTTTTTCTCATTGACATGAATGGCTCAAAAGCACTAATGTGACGCTTTGTTTATAAGTCCTATATAAGATCAAACAATACGTAAGACGCCATTAATTCTTGCTGCAGATCAGCAGAGTGCAGATGCATGCATATGGCATGCGTTCGAGAGCACGTATACAAAACCGCTCGCAGGTTATAGCGATTGAGGAGTCGCCATGCCATCGATCGATATCACCGTACTTAACACTCCACATGCATGCCATATACATATCGATGGATGAATCTTTAATTAGATCCAAACTACGGGTGTGTTTGATTTGATGTAATTGGTTGTAATTAAAATTTCAATTACCGTAAACACGATTCTCGTGTTTGGTTTGATGTAAATGAAACTACATGAAGTAATTGCATTTACTGCATAAGAAATTGTACCGAAAATGCAATTACCTGTAAATGCATTTACATCAATAAATAAAAATAAGAAAAAATAAATAAATAAAAATAAATAATAAATTTAAAATTCACTTATATTTTACTTACTATTTATTTATTAATATATGCTAATATTTTATTTTAATTAAATATTTATATCAAATTTTTAACTTCAACCAAACAACATAATTTATTTTTCAGAATCTCATTTACATTTATCCAAATATAGAAAAAGTAACTCCTGTAAATACAAATCATATCAGAATTTTCAACTACAACTATTTACATTTCGGAATCACAATTACGTCAAACCAAACTATCCCTACGGTACCAGAAGATCTCATGGTAATCTCCAAATTTCTACCTCGACTAGCTGTTCAAAAGTGAAGTGTCTTCTTCTTGCAGTATCAGCTTTCCAGGCAGGGGAAACAGCTTCATTCCATCTCTTGTTCTTTTTGAGGTGTTTCTGTGCCCCTAGATACATAGTAGAAAATTAAGTTTCATTTTGTAGCAGCAGTAGATGTAATTATTCCAGTGCACAGATGGGAATCCCTCCCTGCCCGCTGCAGGACTCGACGACCCATCATGATCATCAGCAAGAGATCTGTGTTTCTGAGAAGTGACAACTCACCAAAAGCTCTGCTACTGTAAAAACAAAACAAAAGCCATTAACTACTAAATAATTGAACTCTGATCTCTTTTCGGCTGACTTGTTGCAGCTCTTACTCTCTTTCAACCACCGATCCAAGCCTGGTGCTGTTTGCTTTTTTATTTGAATGGTAGTGTGGACAACATGATTTGTTTAAGATTCAATATACTTAGAAACTAAAGTAATAATCAATAATGATTGACACAACTGATTAGCGTGTTATATCTTGAGAGGAAAAGAGATAAATAGTCTCGACTTCGAAATTTAGAGACGTTATCTTGATTAAAATAGAAAGAGAAGTAATAATATTCTTTATCAAGAAAATCACTTTTTTTAAGATATATATATGCAATTAATGAAATATTTAAATTAATAATTCAGATAATATGATTATGGGCGAAATATTTTAACTAAAATCTAATAGAGTCGTCGATCTTTTGATCGAGTTTATAAAATGTATTCTTATGAAATTCTATTAGAAAGTAGGTATACAAAGATGAGGAGACATTCTAAAAGGAGGTAATTTCATTTACTCATATAGTTACGGGTTTAGTTCAGAGGTTAAGAAAGAAGGGAGTTAGTAATATCGAGTTCGTGTTTTCGACGGTAATATTTTTTAAAAAAAAGATTCTCTATCCGCTCGAAATGGATTAATTAAGTATTAGTAGTCTTAATATTAATGATGACTAGAAAAGCCTAAAAGAGGTAGAGATATATATTTCCATGATCAGCAGGTGATCTCATATGTATCTCATTAGCCTAAGAGTGAAATATTTGTTTGGTTTTGGATTTCATGTGTATATTAAGTGGGAATTGCCTAAATTGGGGCAGTTGATGTGCATGGAATTCTTGACGTGTTTTGTTCCAGGTACTATGAAAAGATTGCTCAACGGAACTGACTGCATGAGAGACATGAGACAATAAAAATGTCTACCGATAGCATAAAAAATGAGATGTCTGTCTTTTGATGTATGCCCTAAACTTAAATTGGCTTTATTTTATAAAAAATATGATATTGATTGAATGATGATACAATCAGGGACGGACTCAAGGATAAAATATAGGAGGGCCAAAATGTATAAAAGTAAAATAAAAAAAAATTAAGGGGAGTCAAAATAATCAATCACTAATAAGAATTGAACTCTAGACCTCTTGATATAAATCAAACACACATGATCACGTAAACTACTACAATCCTATCATCGGATAGTCGATCGGATGATTATATTATAAAATATAGATAGATTTGTTTCTAGAACTGGAATGTCAATTTATTACGAGCTAACATATACGACCCATCGACGTAAGATTTAATTTTTTCCTTCAAGGTGATGATCGCCAATTATCAATAGAGTGTTACTGTATTCTCCTAATTTTTTTTTCTATCAATCCTTCTTTAAATTATAATTTTATCGACTTTTAACTGAAACTTTAATAATATGAATATTAGAAGGAATTTTGAAAGATTTTTAAGAGAAAAGTTTTAGAAAAATGTAGTTTTTGTATCTTATTTATATACCAAATCATGTGCCACTATACTATATGAAGAGATGATAATATGGTGAAATAATCAATTTTCAAATTTAAGATTAATTTTTTATCTCGCTGTTCTTTTATCTAGTAATGAAGTTCAGATTAAAAAAAATGCTATTTACTCCTTTTATCTATAGAACTATGAAAAGATAATAATGTGGTGCTAATAATATATTCCCACCATGCCGAATATAATCAATTTTCAAATTTAAGACTAAGTTTTTTCTCACTAATTTTTTAATTGAGTCTAAAATTATTTAAGCAATAGAATTCAGATTAAAAAATAATTATTCATTCCTTTTATCTATAGCACTTTTCTCTATATATTTTTGTAATATAATTGATTGTAGGGAATGATGAGCCAACTAAAAAATCGAACGGGGCAACATTTGTATAATTTATTATGAAAAAAATAGAAGATTAATTATATGTTTATAACATTCTAAGCTGTAATGGGTTATTTTTCGTTCAAGCATATGGCGCACAGTTAATGTACAATTGGATATATACGATTTTTAATGCATTAACGGACTTTTTACAAAATTTGCAACTGAGGAACCATGAAACATTATTCACATTTTTCTTCAATTACTTGAAATATTATTTAATTTAGTTCTAGACGCTAAAATGAAAAATAATAAGGATAGTTGTAAAATTATATGATATTTCCTTAATAGTATAATTAATACACAATTTATTTCAGTATAATTTGCTATTTACACTATAAAAATAATAAGTTTTTGCCACTGAATTTTAGCGACAATACTTTCGCCAAGTCATCACTAATAGCGACACTTCAGAGATGTCTTGACGACGAGATAAAAGTCAAACTTTAATTTTTCTTAAGATATTAATAGTGACAATTTATCGACAATTTATCGACGAAGGAAATGACGAATTATTTTTTGTCGTCAATAGCGACAAACTTAGCTAAAGCGAATCGACGATTAGAAAACTATCATTAATTTTTATAAAAAATGATAAACTTATTGATAACCGTAGGAATTATAACAAATATAATTCAACTAAACAGAGGTTTTACGAAATATCTCTTGCCGCGGAAACGTCGAATGTCGAAAGGAATTCTTCCACGAACACTGACAGCACGTCGGTCTGTCCTCGTCGTCAAGAACTAAATCATGTGGACTTAGAACACTATGCCACAATTCAAATGCCTTAGATAAAAATAATATCAAAAGACAAACTTTTGCTCATGATCATGCACACACATGTACTAGCATTGGGGTCCCTTTTATAGTGCAATGTGAGGGAGAGGAGAAGGCATGTGTATTATGACATACATGACACTTGATCTCCCATAGTTAATGCATGACCCTTGGATCATGTCATTTGGTCTTCCATGGTTAATGTATGACCCTTGGGTCATTGCATGTGCATGTGCATCAATGCATGACCCTTGGGTCATTGCATGCACTTACTCCAACAATCTCCCATTTGCATGCAATGGACCAATGTCATTATCAGACAAATGAGTCGTGCGACCCACGAGTACAAGCACAACACAAATATGGGAGCTTACTATTGTGACCTGTTAGGGATACGCAACTACTCAACCAACTTAAGAGTTTTGTCATGACCTGTTAGGGAAAAATGACGCTCTATTACTGAGTTAGATTATGACATGTTAGAGAAAACATAATCACTCAAATATTTTGTAAGCAGGGACTATGGCTCACATAGTTGCTCTACAAACATTTTGAGCCAAGACTATGACTTACATAGTTGCTCCAATATACGTACTCGT
>LTAE01011714.1:0-14860 GCA_001647135.1 Pontederia paniculata | reverse complement strand
ATACTCCTAGTTTGTATTATTTGAAACAACTTTTGAATCTATTAAAAATTCTGGCTTATTGCTTGTGTTGTGAGGGAACTCTTGCAACATGTTCTTCGTGAACTTCCGCTGTTAATTAAAGGTAAAAACTTGTGATTAAATTCATTAATTTATAATATCGATTGCTTGATTCATTGGTAATCTTGAGGTTGATATTCCGCTGCCTGATCTCGCTTTTGATCTCGTTTCTCTTTATTATCATATATTGTTCCGGTCACTCAAGGCATTGTTCTTGAATATTGTATCAGTATGGTATGAACATAACCATATCCCTAACATGAACCGTGTTGTCTCCAACGCAGGACATGTTAATTGCATCCACCTGACTAGAATCGGGTTAATCGGACAATGGACATTTCATGTTGAACCTTGACCGTGTCCTATATATGTGGACCCTAACACGATATGCAACACAGACTATGTCTATTCTCAACGCAGTCTAATTGTAAACCATAGACATCAAAAGCAATAATGCGACACGAACAATGTCAAATCCTGACGCAGGTCATTTTCTCCTGATGAATAACAATTGAATGATTGATCTTATTGTATAGATCATTTGATTGTATGAATGATTTATTAAGCTATTGTATTGATCCAGTGTTCCTTAAACATAATTTAGACGTAAACTAATAACTCAACTGATAATATGATAAAAGAAATATTAATGATTGTGATAGAATTTATCACATGAAGAGGAGGACTCATGCAAATTATTTTGGGATTCATTCCTTTCTGGCTAAGGATCTATTCCCTTTTGTTTAAAATTTTATCGCTTATGAGATAACCAAGTTCTTTCAAGAATAACTAATGCGAGCTCTATAGCTTAGCCAATCATTCTCACTTCGGGACAACTTGAATCTTCCATGCATTGTCAAAGATTCATTACTGATTGTAATGTTTGATAACTTAGGACAAGATAAATACAAAGGAACTAAGATATCCTAAGTTAAGGCTGAGCTTGAATATACTGATAACTATATATTCTAGTCACTGATGACACTGAAAAGAGTAATATAAAGTAAGGAGCTTTTCATCAATATACTAAACTCTAAAATTAGTGTTATCAAGAGGATATTCTATCATGTGGCGAAGTGTACTTTTGAGAACATTACATTTGGATTATTAATTGAAGACAATAATATTAAAAGTAGAAATTCACCGCACCGAATATTTAATGAGTTAAAAATATCAAATAACTATATAATTATAGATTAAATTCAAGATTTTGAACTTTTTAATTTAACTACGAATCATGACGTAATTCAACATTTAACTAATTTCACATTCAATTAGGACAAATTAGTTCAAGAACAACACTAGAATATTAAAAAAACTAAATAATTTTCACGTACATCTAAATACTTTAGGTCAACAATAACACTCCCATTTGATCGGGGTGCTAGACAGAGAGTAAAAATATAATTTGAAAATTGAAAAAATGTTGTTATAAATTTATAATAAAAATATTTAATTTGGTCTAGGCGAGTTTTTTTTACGTCAAAAAATACTCGAACTCAAAATTTGAGAAATTACTTACCATTTTACCATAGTTTTGGGATGAATTTTATTAAAGTCATCTTTGTTCATAATTCGAAATATCCATTTTTTTCCGAGTTGAAATTAGATATTTTTTTCTTACAGTAATTTAAATTATAAAATAAATTTATTTCTAATGGGTTCTAGAGGGCATTAAATTAGCCTCCTCTGCTGGGTACTTCGTCCATTCCCAGTTATAAACCCCAACATTTCAAAACCCTCCATTTTTATTTCCTCGGCAGAACGATGCAACGGCTCGCGCTTCTGGGCTCGAACGCAGCGACAAGAAAGCTCTCCCGTTACCGGGGACCCGTGGCCTCCGGCGGCTATGGCCGCTCGACGAGTTCGAAAGCTCGGTGGCCGTCCAGCGAGAAAGTGAAGCGCGAGTGGGAGTCCATCTCTGGTACGCTTGTTTCGTCAATATTCTGCGTTAAAGATCGATTATTTATCCTTTTCTGCGAGTTATCTAGTTCTTACGAGTCGATGAAAACCTTGTGCGCTTGAGGTTTCCTCATCGTTAATGGTAAGTGTTTGCACGCACAGAGGATTTTTTTTTTTTTCCTTTTTATTATGGAGAAAAGAATCTACGTTCTGGAAAGCCCTCTTTTTGGTGTTGCGCCATATGATTACTAAACTCTTGAAATTTTATTGTGCAAAATGTTATTTTGGAATTCTCTTGTTTTGTTAGAGATGCATTTGCTTAAGCACATCCTTCTGTGGTGTTATAAACTACTCCTTTTAATGTACAATTAAAATGTTTGTTAGCTTTTATTTCACGGTAATCTTTTTGTGAGTGTTCATTCCCCTGGTAGTAATTTCTTTGAAGCTCCATCCTCTGTGTTAGCTCAAACTTATCCATTTATTCCCCGAGCAGCGAATGAGATCCAACGGAGCATCTGCAGCATGCTAACGATTCACCGATGGGAGTCCCTGAGTCAAATGGACTACAAGCTGACTAGACTCAGAAAAGTTCATGCAAAGCTGGCTTTGAAATTTCTAGATTGGATCCTCCGACATCCTGCATTTGATGGAGTTAACCACGTGATGTGTGTCACAGTTCATATTCTTGTTCGTGCCAGAATGTATGATCCTGCTAAACTAATATTGAAACATCTTACTCAGATGGGCATTGGGTGCCATGGCATGTTTCAATCTCTTATGGACACCTATCGCCACTGCAAGTCCAACCCAGCGGTGTTTGACATCTTAATTAAGATTTATGTTCGACAGGGAATGGTCGAGGAGGCTAAGGAAGTTATTCATTTGATGGGTGGCTGCAGGTTTAAGGCTTCTGTTTATACCTGTAATGTTATACTTTCTGCCATTGCAAAGGAGGAAGGGTTTAATTCTGTTTGGTTGTTCTTTAAAGATATCCTGGCCATGAGGATCCGTCCAGATGCAAGCACATTTAATATAATTCTCAATTCGCTTTGCTTAGAGGGGAAGTTAGCGAGAGCAAGGTATATCTACCGGAAGATGGAGGAACTGGGTTGTTCACCAAATATTGTTACTTATAATACACTATTGCATTGGTTTTGCAAGAAAGGAAGATTCAAGGCTGCCCTAGATTTGTTAGATTGTATGGATATAAAAGGTATCAAAGCAGATGTATACACATACAATGTTCTTATTGACAACCTGTGTAAACAAAACAGGAGTTCCAGGGCTTATTTATTATTAAAAAGAATGAGAAAACGAAAATTGTCTCCTAATGAAAGCTCATATAATACTCTCATTAATGGATTTTGCAAGGAAGGAAAGATTGAAGTTGCTACTCGTGTTTTTGGTGATATGTTGAAGCTAAATCTTAGACCAAGTTCTATTACTTATAATACTTTGATTGATGGCTTTTGTAGAATTGGAAATATTAGTGAAGCTTTGAGGTTGCTAAATGAAATGGAGACAAAAGGAGTAATTCCTAATGAGATCACCTTTGGTGCTATACTTAATGGATATTGCAAGAGCGCAAAGCTTGATGCTGCAGCGAGTCTTCTTGAAATAATGAAGTCAAAAGGTCTTCATGCTAACAAAATTATTTATACAATGCTAATTGATGGGTTCTGCAGGGTTGGGCAACTTAATAGAGCTCTTGAAATCTTTCAAAGCATGGTTGAAGCTGCGGTTAGTCCAGATGTCATTACGTATTCTGTACTTGCAAATGGTTTGTGCAAACTAGACATGAATGACCAAACAAAAGTGATTCTGACGCAGATGCACAAAAATGGTGTTCAGCCAAATAACATACTATTGGGAACCCTGATTCACAATCATTTTAAACATGGAAATGTGAAAGATGCAATGAAATTGTACTCTGCTATATATCTTTGGGGTCAAGAAGCTGATATGAACATCTATAACTTGGTAATTTCTGGTTTTTGTAAATTGGGTAAATTACGCGAAGCAGAGCAGTTCATGCAACAAATGTCTAGACTGAACTTAGTTCCTGACAGGACTAGCTTCAATTTCCTTATAGATGGCTACAGCAGTAAAGGTGATGCCCTATTGGCATTTTCTGTATTTGATGAAATGGTTAAACAAGGCTATCCTCCAAATAATTTCACATATGGAAATTTACTTAAAGGATTATGCAGGGGAGGAAACCTAAACGAAGCAATAACATTTTTCAATCAACTTCTTCATATACCTTTTCTTGTTGATATTCATATTTATAATACCTTACTTCTAGGAGTCTGCAAATATGGAAGCTTAGATGATGCTTTTAGATTATTTGATCACATGATTGAGAACAATATCTTGCCTAATGATTACACTTACACAATTCTTCTCAGCGCCTTCTGCAGAAAAGGGAAGATTGTTCCTGCAGTAATCCTATTTGAGAGGATGAGGAATAAAATATCATTTCCTAATCATGTTGTTTATACATGCTTAATTCGTGCTTTGGTGAGAAATTGTCAAATAAAGGTTGCTTCATACTTATTTGATGAGATGATAAATGAAGAAAACATACAACCTGATACATTTGCTTTCAATGCCATGGTTGATGGGTATGCAAGAGCAGGAAGGTTGCGAGACACGGAAAAGTTGTTCCAGATGATGAAAGAAATAGGTTTGTCTTCAAACTTGACCACTCATAACATTATGATTCATGGACATATAAAAAAACATCAATTTTCAAGAGCGATTGAAATTTACAGAACTTCACTACAGAAAGGGCTTACACCAGACCATATAACATACCATTTAATAGTTCGTGGGCTTTGCACAGCTGGTATGATTGACATTGGTGTCAAGTTTTTGAATAAGGCAATTGTAAATGGGGTCATCCCAGAAAATTTGACTTTTGATATGCTTATCTGCAATTACTGTGAGAAAACCCAAATGGAGAGGGCTTTCAAACTTGTTGATTGTATGAAGAGACTACAAATGTTACCTAGTGCTGATACATATGATGCCATTATCAGTGGACTAAACAGGAAAAGTTGCTTCCATGAGTCATATATGGTTTTGCAAGAAATGAAAGAAATAGGACTCTCTCTGAAGCACACACATTATATCAGGCTGATCAACGGGAAATGTAGGGTTGGTGATTTGTGGGGGGCCTTAAAACTGAGGGATGAGATGGAAGCATTGGGCATTGTGCCTGGTGAAGTTGCTGAAGGCTCCATTGTTAGAGGTTTATGCAAGTGTGGGAAGCTTGAAGAAGCAATTCTCGTGTTTAATGATATGCTTCGGAAGAATGAAGTTCCCACCCCAGCAACGTTCACTACTCTCATGCATGGTCTGTGCAAAGAATCGATGATTTCTGATGCTTTGCATTTGAAAGATGTGATGGGACGCTATGGTTTGAAATTGGATGTTATTACCTACAATGTTCTTATCACAGGATTATGCAACACAGGACATGTTCCAGATGCTATGAAACTGTATGAGGAAATGAAACAGAAGGAACTCTGGCCAAACATTACAACATATATGGTTCTTCTTGATATTGTTCATAAAGAAAATAAATTTGCAGAGGCCGAACTTCTCTTAAAAGATATAGAAGACAGGGGCTTAGTATCTCCGAAGATAAATTCCAAAAGTTTGCATGAAGGATTGAAACTTACAATGAGAAGACTAACCAATTTAAGACATCATCATAAGAGGACTCCAAAGATGAATCAGAGGGTGCTTCTTTGAAACAAATTCCGTCCATTGCAAATTTAATCTGCTTCAGTATAGGTATTCCATTCTTCTCTCAATTACTCAATTTGATTGATCCAAGTTATCTGATATCTTTCATTGGATAACCTACTATCTATATGTCTGGTTTCTTGTTGCTAGTTCACATGTGGAACCTCCATCTCTTCATTCCCCGCTATCTACTACTTTTCTTGTGATATATAACTCTGTTAATGTTGCAAAGGATGGTCCAATATTGTGGGTGCAGAAAAGGCTCACAGAAGGCTGCTCAAGTCATCTTTCAGTCATCCTCTCCACAAGTTTGCACAAGCTGCTCAACCAACTCATATTCTCTGGAAAGCTTCATGCTCAGGATCATTCCTTAGGTTGGTCCCACAGGAGATGGTGAGAACCAAGAACCAATATTGACAGCTTCGGGTAATCTCGGTAGGAATTACAGTATTGAAACTCTGTTACCTACTGTTGTTGACTCATTTGTACCCTATTCATCACCTTATGTACAAAGGTCTTCAAAGAAGAATAAGCTGTCATAGAATTTGCAAAAGGTGTGCTCTCTGCTGCGAACTAGGTTAGTCAAAGGATATTGGATATTAGAGTTTATACCGTAAAATAATCTTAACCACTTGTTAATGATAAGAATGCTTATAAAGAATAATTTCCTTCTGGTATCTTATCTGTTTATTCTCATTTGATTCGGCATCACTCTGAACTTCATCCTTTGTTTGTCAGCTGATGTGCAGAAGCTCGTGAGAACAGTTAATTGTCATATGTCTTGCATAAAAAAATGTTTGCTAAACCATATGCCGTTTAAGTAAGATTATCAATGTTCAAAATGACCCGACCCGGCGACGGCGGTCAAGGCACCCCGCGCCAAACCCGCCGCCGCAGGGTTCGATCCTTGGAGTCGCCAAATTTTGCCAAGGTATTACCTTGCTGCTCGAGCCCGATACTGGGTGTTGAAAGAGTGAAGTCTGCGGACAAGGAGAAATGCGAGGAATGGGATCTCCAAAGCTACCCGCCCTACTAAAGAAGTTCGCAAGCAACGGACATGCCGAACACCCACCTTTCCAACTAAGTCCAACGCGAGGACCCTTTCATTGATGATGCGTTCCGTCGTCAGGGCCGACAAGGCCCTTTTCCCTAAATATTAGGGGAAGCGAAGAGGACAGAAAGTCATTCGGTAATCTTCTCCCGAAGGTGGGCATTATCCCAAGGCATTGAGATTCTGAGTCTCTCGATTCTATATGTAGGGAGTGGAAGGTCTTATTCTTATTGTTGAGTGGCCTATGTGAATACCTTGCTGCTCGAGTCCGACACTTGGTGCTAGTAGGCCTGGACACCGGTGGGTCATTCACTGGAAAAAAAAATCTTTCTTAGCAAATAATCCTTTGGAAGCTATTCTGAACATGGTTTTGTGGTAACATGAAGGAGAAGGGTTAATTCCGAAAGGTGTCGTGCAGCCTCTTGTGCACATGATAATGAGAAGATACAACACTGAAATCGAAGACTACAAGCAAGTTCTCGTTGACCACGGCCTATAGGAACCAGGCTATCCACTGTGGAACGGCGCTCAATGCACCAGAATCATCCCAGTAACTTAATTATGATACTTCAGGTGTAATACTGTAATTATATCAGTAGGTAGAACTTTATACTGATTCTGATGTCGTAATAATAGTGGAAAAGATTTGAAGTTGTGATTTTCCTTTTAAGAGTAAACCATAATATTAAGAAGTCCAATTAGCCTTAACTAATTTAGTTCAAAAATATTGATTGCATGTAGTTTGTATGCAAGAATGCCGACATTAAGCAGATCCGAACATAAGAGAATATGTCAGTTCTAGCATCTTTCATTTTTTGATTTACTTTGTGCTTATTTCAATTAACTCCTCAATGAGTTCAAGCTGCTTGTTTTTGCAGCTTTCAGTTTGGCTTTCTAAGGTTGACAGTACGTCCTCATTGTCCTTTTGAATTCATTGTGTGTCTAACCAAATGTAACACACGATTGCAATGGAGGATATTGTCCTTTGAGTTGCAAGTGTAGTTAACATCACGACCATCTTTGAATCTTAGGTAAAATAGACTTGATCTTTCTGGCTTTAGCAACAAAGGTTTTGTCAGAGCTATCCTCTTAAATTCCATACTCTTTGGCTTTCTAGCTTTCAAGTCACTCTACGAACTCATTACAATAGACTTTTTTCTTACCTCTTATTCAACATCATTTTTATTATCTTCTTTATATGTCATTGCTTAATCCATAAGTTAATTTTCTGTCAGGTTACTTTTTTTGTTCCTTCCTTTCTTAGGGCTTCTCATGTATGTCCCTCATAAACTCATTACATAATTGGTTAATGGTGGGTATTTGACTACTCAATATTGCACAAATTGCAATGTGTTGAGGTTATTTGTCTAATTCTTTATGAAAGTTGTTTCCATAGTCTGAATATTGGATTCTGAATGATGTTTCTGTTGTTGATTGTGTCTACCGGACCTTATTGCACATCTAAAGTCCTTGTACTTTCTCTTGACCAATTGTTCATTTAAACTTATCTGACAGAGTCTTTTTCGAAGTGCTTCCTTGGCTTTGTCAAATTAAATTTGATCGTGGAATTGTCGACGAGAATCTATTTCTGGACATGCCCCATGAGTCCCAATTATCTTCAGGGATTATGGTGTTGGAGTATGCAAAGGCTATTCAGGAAAGTGTTTTCGAAAATCTACGTGATGTTGGCGGCAACTGCAAATAATATTTACACCAGAACTAAAGGTCTGAATTCAACAAGAATAATAGTTTCTTACTAGGCTCTGAGGTTTCTTGTATTAGGCTTTCGTTTACAGTAGTTTCACTGTTTTGTTTGGTAGTTATACCTTATTACATGTGTTATGATTTATGCTTCAGATGATTTCACGGGAGTTTTGTGCTCGACGTCATGAGGAATTTCTACCTCGAAGGCTACTAGCATCTTAGGTAGTTGTTTTGTGCTTAAGCTTGCCTGTTTTCACATGGGAAGCAGATATCTTAATTAAATTATAAGCAGGGATGTCATCTGTCTGTGAATCCCACCTTTTTTAGCAAGTTCAGAACTTCATTCAGAAGCAACCATAGAAAAGATTGTATTGGAGACACTACTTTTAGGATTCTTTTCCCAGTATTCTTTTCAGTTCATACTTGGTTTTACTGAGGTTTATTGATGTAGAACAACTAGGTCTATGTGCCTTCTGCCCTTTAGTTATGGGCCTTTACTGTGAGCCATTTAGTTAGGCCTTTTGATTATTTTTCTCTAATTTGTTTCTTTCCTTAGGATTTCATATAAACCCCATAGTTGTTTGAGAACTAAGCTTTGTTGAATAAAAAATTACTTTAGTTTTTTTTCTTAAGTGGATAATTTAATTAATTTTGGGGTTTAGCTTAGTAGATCTCCATTATTTCTCTTAAATGGATAACCTTTTAATCTAAATCAAAAGTTTTAATTAGTAGATCTCTGTCATTTATTTAAGATAATGTAACAATATTTCTATTAGACCTTCCTGGCAATAACTTGGGTTTAATTTACATGTATTGTCCTCCAACATTAACCGTATATCTCTCTCGTCCCTTTCATTTTTTGCACACAACGTCCTTCAATTTTGATTATTATACATGTTTAGTCTGATGACCGGCGATAACCAGTTTTCTGCTGACCCTTGCACCTTCTTGCACCCACATCAATGCCACATCATCTAAAATAATTACAACAACAACAACAACAACAACAAAGTCTTATCCCACTAGGTGGAGTCGGCTATATGCTCTAAAGTCATATATATATAGTAAAAATTGGAAAGAATACTAATGACAAGGGGGACGCCCCCTCCCCCTCTCCCCTTGTCGCATCCTTGGTGTGGGCGCCAGTTCATTTCTTTTGTTTTTTAGTTTTCTATTTTTTGTTACATATATTATTTTATTATTTATTTGATGGTCTTCAATGATGTGGCATTGATGTTGAGAGAGGTGGGTAAGTAAGAAATTGGTTGTAGCTAGTCATCAGACTAGACTTGTATAATAATCAAAGTTGAATGATGGCGTAAATTATTAGAAGATGACTTCTTGGGTAAAGGATGAGATATGTAGCTGGTAAAGTTGGTACATGTAATTTACCCATAACTTGGTGAAACATCTTATGATATGGCAAAATGGAGTCCAGGTTGCAAAATAAAATGCTGAAGATCTATTGTTGATTTTTGGCTTTGGTTTCAGCAGGGTCTTGGGAAGTGTGAGAAAGTGGTTAGACAATACTTTCTGTTTTATTGGCAAGTAGAACATGTAGGTAATTGAGGCATCCATTTTGAAAGTATGGACATATGTGATTTGGCAAGTAAAAACTGTATTTAATGAATAAAATCTTGGGTGTATATGAATAGTTAAAAGTTCTATTTTGACTGAAGAGACGATGCCGGGTAGTCATCCTGTTTTATATTCAAACTTCAAACCAACATCTTCAAGTTATTCTTCAAGATATTACAAGGGGAGAGAGTATACATGGAGATTAGTGTAGATACAGCTGAGAGATTGGGTGGCAAGTGGATGAGTTGTTATTCTTCTAATTGCTTGTAAAATGTATATGTAAAACATTTTCATCTTAATAAAGTGGATGGTTACTCTTGGTAGCCATCCTTTTCTGTCTCAAAAAAGAAAATGAAAACCAACCAATGTACAAATGTGTGTGGGAGCCAAAAAAACAAGAGGCAAAATCCATCTGTGAGTATGGATGACCACAAAAAACTATCCAAAATTGAACTTTATGAACACTCCACTATCTAATCAAAAGTTGGTAGGGCAACATTATTCTTTTACCGAACAGCAGGCCATGCCTTTATGAACACATAAACACACGTGGATGCATGATATATTTCTCTTCAGTAATTGAACTTTGTATATTGACATCCTGACCCCTTTGGTTAACAAACATTTAGGAATATATAAAGGCACACGCATATTTCTTGAGATTTCGGTGCATGTATATATGTGACATGTCCACATTTGGTTGTGCATGTCCATGCATGTTAACCTTCTTATATGCCTCCTTGTGCACCAAGCATGATATCTATGAAATATGCAAATGATCTATAGTAACAGAGGACTTTTCAAGTTTATATATTTATGTATTAATCCTTTTCTTTTTTGTATCTAAATTCATGCAGAAGCTAGTTAAGAATCTAATTACTCCACGTATGTTAATAATATTACTTTATTAATAGTCGATTGGATGTATCATCAAACCCTTAAATTCTTTTGGTGCATGGTCTTGAACTGTAAAATGTGTTATTACATGGGTTGGTCTTTTGAACTTTCTAAAGAAACTGGATTTCTTTTTTTTTAATGAAAGAAACTCGTTTTATCCATCTATTAACTATTTCATTTGCTTATAATATTGTGCAACATCCTTTAAAAAATAAAGTAGTGTGCATCATGGGCTATAATCAGCAACTCATATCTGTGTTGACATGTTTCAATAGCTGACCTATATTTTTTTCCTGATCGTCTAGGTTAATCAGTTATTGCAAGTTCCACAGAAGTATCAAACTGCTGCAAGTGAATGGATCTACTGGCTTTGCACATCAAGATTTGCAAGCCAGTTGTAATATGTAAATGAACTTTTTAAATATTTACTTGTAGCTGCTAGAGTCTCTTGACAACCTTTAATTTACAGGTTTAAATATTAAATATAACATGACTCAGTAGGCTTTTTATAGAATTCAGAGATTCCTTAACATAAGAGTTTTCCAGATATGTCAGAGTAGACTGTGTGATAATCCAATTTGTTAGAAATCTTTTGTCATTGATCTTCTGCATCTGGATGTGCAATATGATGCCCAATTATTTGATTGTTGCTTCAAATTAGTGTTAGAGGCTTGGGGACTGACATTTGAAAATTCGCTGCATAAGGTTATTTACATGATGACCGTCGAATGGACTTTTAAGTCTTTGTTAAATTTGATGTGCTACCAACAATCCTAAAAGCTTAAGCCGATAGGAAGAGCAACATCTTTATATTTATATTCTTAACAGTCTTCAAGAAACATAAAACATTGAGATGATTCCTTGCATTTTCTGCATTAATTTTCAACTACACTATCTTATTTGCGGTTTAGCATTCCTACTAAGGCATTCCCTTTCATTTCTGTGAAATACATTTGCAAGGTCTTCTACCATCATCAACCTGTTATTTTTGTCATTGGTGAGCTAGGAAGACGTGTGTTCCAACTTGATGCAGCTGGTCGTCTTCTGGTGAAGAATCTGGAGTTACAGACCTTAAATGAGATGTGATTATCAAAAAGATATGTTGACTCTTTGCAGGTAATCAAGGAGATTGTATTCACGCTAGTGGCTTTATTTGGCCAGTATCTGTTTCTCCTGTTTCTTTCTTGATGGATCTTTTTCTTGATTAGATATCTTTAGGTGGTAAATAGCATGAAGGACCTGAATGATTTTAGCCAAGAGCACAATATTGGGCCTATAGGTATGCCATTAATCATTTCGAAAATACTTCAGTATCCTATGTTATTATGCATGTAGATATTTGTTAATCTCGGACGCAGCTAATGTTAAATACTTATGTTCAATTTGTGGCCTGATCCTGGTCTTGTGCCATAACTTGAGGATTTAATGAAAAGAGCCTGAGGGGTTGAAGTGTTGACCTACATTGTCATTCAGCACTAGCAGCCTTACTGCCGCATATTGATGGGCTGAAGTATTTATGCCTTCTTGCATGACACTATTTGTATTGATATACTGGTAACTCTTGTTTGACACCAATGTTACTGCTACATGATATCAGGTGTCTCTTTGGGAGTAGCTTTGCCAATAAACGTACAACTCGCCATTGACCATTTACTTTTGTTGCAAGAACCTGCTGTTATAGCAACAACTGGTCTTCACGAATTCAGGTGTCCATGTTTGCATATTTCTTTCCCTATTGTTTCCATATTATAGATACAAAGTGTTAATTATTTAAGGCTGTGAGCTCCTGACTCATTTGAGTGTCCATATTTCTTTGGTTGTGCGTATTAAAGGCTAGACCGTGCTAATCATCCTTGTCCAATAAGAAAACATCTTTGGTTGCAGATGTTTTTTCCTTTTTGTTTCGTTGAGGGAGTTTGATTGTCGACACTGACACCAACAGGAATCGAATTGATTGTAGAATAAATGTGTCACTTTCACCTGTTATACTCATGCTTCTGTTGCAGACAATTTTTTTCAGCAGCTTTCTCTACGACTCTACATGACTGTGCAAATCATTTTGTTTCTAACATTCAATGCTTTATGTTTGGAAATTCTTTGGAGAGTCTGAAGGACTACACAAGGCTGGCTGCTTCAAAGATGCAAAAGCAGAAGTTGGAGTCAGAGCAGTTGGTGTCTGCCCAGAGGCTGCCTGCCGAACAGAGCACCCTGAATAAAGCTTTAAGCATCCAACCAGGGTTGGGCAGTCGTGAACAATAATTTGTCACCTAGCAACATCCTTGGTGGCAACTTGCTGAATGATGCGTCTCTGAACAACTATCAGAACATACTTAAAACTTCTGTAAACTCAACTCATAATTTGCTTCAGCAGGAACTCTGAAACAGCATCAATGGGCCAAAATTTTATTAGGTGAAAATATAAATTAATATCTTAAACTTAAAATGATTACAAACATAAAAAAAACAATAAATAGTTGTCGAAAATAAACTTTTTGATATAAACATATTTTTTAAGTTCGAATGATTTTCTTGCATGTGATTAATGTGTCTATCACAAAAAAAATATTTATGAAAAGAAATGATGAGATTGTCATATCATAAAAAAATGGTTAGTATATAAATGAGATCAATTGTGAAAAAAAATTATATAATTGAGGAAACGATTAATTATAAAATAAAGTTTTACAAAAATTCATTAATATATTTTTAATTAAAATATATGATGTGGTTGCCGCATCAACTAAAATATATTATAATATGCAAATATCATTAAAACACATGATGTGGTTGCTACTTACATAGTGAAAATCACTTTGACTTAAAAAAATATTTAAATAAAAAAATATTTTTTAGGGTTTAATGGAGGTGAAACATCCCTCCAGGTGTTTCACCGTGAAACATCCACGTGATCGACCGTCTATTTTTGAATATATGGTTTAGATTAAAAACAACTTAAAACCACCTAACTAAAATAACATAACCACTTTCTCTCTCCTCTTTTAATCTAAACCACATATTCAAAAATAGACGGTCGATCACATGGGTGTTTCACGGTGAAACACCTGGAGGGATGGTTCACCTCCATTAAACCCTATTTTTTATATTTGTTTATTATTTTTTTATGTTTGTAATCCTTTTAAGTTGGAGGTATTAATTTATATTTCAGCTAATTTAGTTATTATCTTAATAAATTATTTATTAAAATATATGATGTGATTTTCATGTCAACAAAAATATATTATAATATGCAAAGAGGACCAATTCTGAAATGATTATATAGTTGAAGTATCAATTAGTTACAAAATAAAATTAGAGTACCAATTTGGGATCTTATGTAAAGATGAGACCAAATTTGAAAATTACTCAAAATTATTCTGAGCAAACCTAGATGTAATTTACTGGTAAAAGAATTTTGTGAAAAATTTTCACTACTTTTTAGTGCCTGTTACTGAAAATGGAATTTGCAGGTAAAAACCTTTGTGAAATTCATTACGAGAGGTTTTGTTAATTAGGAGGAGAAGAAATTTTTTTTCTCAAAATTATTTTTTATTCTTAATCCTAACCAATTAATAAAAATTCTAATACGTTTATAGCGTGCACATAAGTTAATAACATCACATAGTGATTGATGTGCCCTACTTTTTTTGATAAACTGATTCCAAAAGGAGAAGTACGCCGTGCTAGTGTGATTTAGATGATCCACATCTTACCAAAATGAAAAATAGATTTGGAAAAAGAGTTATAGCTTGAGTATCGTTGTCCCCATTTACTCATTTGTTGAACAATCCTACATCAACTTAAGCTTTTTAATATTTTATAGCTATTATAACCAATAGTCTTAATAATAATAATAATAATAATAATATTATTATTATTATTATTATTATTATTATTATTATTATTATTATTATTATTATT
>LTAE01011713.1:2947-14861 GCA_001647135.1 Pontederia paniculata | reverse complement strand
CCCCCCCCCCTGGTGCCATCTAGATCCTACAAAATTAAAATATTAGAATTAAGATATAAAATTCATAGAGTATCTACATAACTATGTGCTCTTATATTGTAAATTGAATTAAACTGAAAAGGATAAGTCTACAAGGGATTATAAATATTTTGAGGTTTAATTGTCACAATCTTTGATATAAAATAGATAGACAATGTTGTAGGATTTTTAGGATAAATAATAAGGATATAAAATATGAAAATTTTATATGTAAATTCTCTAAGAGTTTTATTTTAAATAAAAAAATTAGAATTATTGAAAATTGATATTTATAGATTAAGTTATAAACTTTATATTGACACAGTGTTAAAAGATGTTCATGGCTGAAAATAAATATGCTATTTGAAATTGTCACATCATTGTTAAGATGTTATAAGTGAATTTTTGTGATTTTTTTTATGTTCATAATTATGATGAATCATATTATTTAGCAGTTATATCTTAAGAGTAATTATATGAATAAATGATGACATGTCTTCTGTGATCATTCTGAATATGTAATCAAATGTCATATTCTATACGATGGGTACATAATCTCTCATGTGACATATATAGTTTTATATCAAATTTGGGGTCACTTAATTCCCTTATTAAATTTTTGACATGAAATAATTTTATTATGATCTTACTATGTGATTCATCTCTGACATGAATGCTCAAAGATTTTATTTAATTCTATCTTTAAAATATGATCAATGATTTCATATGATTATTCAACTTTTTCTGTGATCTTATGATGTATGCTCTTGATTAATAAGTATGAAGTAATTATATGATGATATAATGTTAGAAGATTTTTTATGAACCCGATCACTATTGGTTCACATTATAATCATGATTATATCATAAGACTTTTTATAAATCATGAGCATTCATATCATAATGATGTTCAATTTGTAAGACTTTATATGAATTTTGATTTTTATCAATTTATATTATGATGATGTTAATGCTATTAGACTTTATATGAATCTTGATCATTATAGTATAAAATTTCACATGACCATGGTCATTATCAGTTTAAAATAATGGTACATATGTTATGAGATTTTTATATGAATTATAATTATTATTTTTCATAATATGATGCCTATACTTTATGACTGACCATATGATGTATAATGAATTATATATAAGATAAAATAAATAAGATTTAATAAAAAAGATCGTCATTATTTGCTTATTGTCGAGAGTAAAGTAAAGTTATGTTATGATCATGATGATGTTAAGGAACAGTAGTGTAACTGCAATCAAGATACTTAGTTCCTCTTGCATGGATCGCTCCCTTCATGCAACAAAAAGATTCTCGAGCATTATTCCCTTGAGAGAGTATTGTCATGATTTGTGCACCAAATACTTACTTTTGGTTATCTATAGACCGGCCAAACCTGATGATGAGCGCTCCTTTCAAAGCCACCCAAAATCACCAAAATTACTAAATGTAATGACGAACATAAATAAAGAGGCAAACAATTGATGGTGAATTAAGTGATGATGATGATGATGATGATGATGATGATGCAAATCATGCAATAATGATGGAAATAAAATGCATATGATGTAAATATGCCATGATACTTAAGGTTGTAAATATTCCATGATACTTAATGTAAAGTACATTTAATGAAACTAATGTAGTGAAAGTAAAGTGAAGTATGATATAGCATCAAAAGCATGACATGATGCATCGTCCACTCTTTGATCCACTTGATATATTATGATGATGATGATGTATGTTATTGATATAAGGGTGATGTTATCTAATGATTGTAGGATCTAGATGGCACCAAGAGGGGTTTACTATATGTATATTATTTTATGGAGATATATTATACTATGTTTTCTACGATTTTTAGTTTTGAAATCTACATCACATACATCATCTATTAATCTATTTCTAATCAATCCATCTTATGTAGGGGAAATCTTTTCTAGGGCATAAACATCATAAATTTACCATGGAGATTTAAAAACCAAAATCTATAGCCTATTATTATCATATCAAATCCATACCTAAAGTCTTAATTATGATCATAATTACATATCTTCAATTATCTTCTATATGTTTCACGCCTTGGATTATCTCTCTTATTCCGTGCGTTGTCCTCTGCGTCACCTCCTCCTGACGGCTAGGGCAGAATTTTAGGCTTAGGGAAATTATTTTTTGTGGTTAGGGGTTTATATAGGTGAGGGATTTAGGGTTTTAGTGGATTTTTAATTGGGCTCAAACTCTTATTTAACCATCTTTTAATCTAGGCCGTCCATTTATTGTGATGAGGATTTGGGTATTACAAAAGGACACCATCTATTGCTTATCTGTCATTATTTGTTTTTCAATACTCAATATTAATTTTTGTGTTAAAGCTTAATGTAATTACATTAAATATTAATTTAATTTATTAAATCTTCCTCTAGTTTCCATTCCTTCTCTGACCGGCGACCGCCAATATTATAAAAATCATATCAAATCTGTCGGGTCAACCGTTCAACCACGAACCAAAGTCTGATCAGGTTCGGTTGCAAAAACAGATCGAACTAGAAAAAATCGATGAACCGACCAAAAAAACGTTTCAATAGTCAATTTAAGGAAAAAAAAACAAAAAAAATTAAAAGCCATTACAAAAATGGACGGAAATATTTTATAAAAGGAAAGTGATTCAAACTAGTTAGAGAAATATAGAAATATGATAAATGTGGAAGGAAAATAAATAAGGAGAAAAAAATGAAAATCGAAACAAGGAAAGATAAGGTGATACATGAAAATTACATAAAATAATAGAAAAGTTACAATATTTTGAATCAAAATGACTAATATGGTTTATTAGTATAATAATATCAATCATCATGATTTTCAAGTAAGCATTAAAGTTTATAAAAGAAAAATAATTGGGAAAAACAAAATTGAAAACATGAAATAAATTAAAGGAGAGTAGATAAGGAAAAGAAACAAAAATAAACACCAAAGACATGGAAATAAAATAATTTCAAGTAAAATAAAAGGAAAGTCAATAATAATTTAAGTTAAGATAATTAATATAGCATTATAAGTATTAAATAAACAATTATATATCAATCATCATAATTTTTGGTAAGCATTAATTTTTGAAATATAATAAACAATTAAAATAATGGTTCAAGTCCAATCAAGATGAAAATACATTGTAAGAAATGGAAGAAATTTAAAAGAAAAAACATTGAAATACTAGGAAAAATGAAAATCAAAAGATAAAATAAATATAGGAGGAGAATTGATAGAAAAAAAATAGAAAAAGATGAAAATAAATATAATAAAGTAATATACAAAAAATAAGAGTTTTTTGAAGTAAAATAAATTAATATGACATCCTTACCATTATATAGTACTAGTAGTAATCTATCAATCACCATTATTTTGATTTAAACATATAGTAAATACTATTTTTATGTTATATCTAATTATTAATTGGTATTATTACATTTTTATATATTACATAATATTAGTGATGCATTACATATTATAACACTCCAAAAAATTACTCTACCACATGGCAGAATGTCCTTCTAGACGCTCCGATATTCAATTTTGACTTTATATTTAATTTTTTTAATATAATAGACACATAATGCAAAAACAATGACTTTTAAAATAAAGTTCTATTAAAAGATATAGCCAAAATAAAAAAAAATTCTATTATATTATTTCAAAATGAAAAGACATAATTAATAATAGTTTAATAAATTTTATATAAAAAATTAAAATGATTCGAGTAAAGTCCTATCATGTGCAAGCTACCAAGTCACGAGTATCTATATCACCAATGTCATCATCTAATAATTGTTTTCATAGTATATAAGATAAAAAAATATTATAAAATAATACTCTCATGGACAATGAAGCACAATATATAATGATGATAATTAATAGGAAAAATATATATGCAGATAAAATAAAAGAATATAAGTAATTTGTTATGATAATCATTAGTGTTACTTTTCCTCTTATTTTGCGATTTTTATTTAAGAATGACTAGAACATGGATTGCACCATATGATGCATAGTAGTTTCAGGATCACTATGTTCATGACCATTAAAAAATGTTTAGTGCATTACCTCCCAACATTATCTAGCAATCTACATTGTTTAATAAAAAGATTGTTACTTATTAAATTACGAGTAATGTGCATTACTCTATTTACTATAACTAAGTAATTTAAGTGGCTATTTAGATTACCACGTTTAAACCGGATAATATACACCATTTTATCAAAATATTCTTTATTAATATTATCATGTTGAAAAAGTTTATATTATTAAGTTAAAATTTATAAACTCGGATCATAACTCATAAATTAATGTATTAAGTAATTAATTAATATCCTTTAAAATAAAATTATAATATTATAATACTTATATTTAAATATTAGTATTAATATTAATTATTATACTTACTAATAAAAATGGTATTTTAATTAGTAATACTTATAAATAATAATAAGTGATATTATTATTCATAATGTGATGATATTAATAAAATATAGTGTTACATAAATACTATTTAAATGATTTTATGATTAATATTAATTTACTTTTATATTTTATTATTATTATTTATGTTATTGTTATATGATATGTTTTATTCTGTTATGTTTTATTTAATGAAAGAGTCTGAATGACAAATATGAAAAAAAATATAAATAAAATTATCACTTGGCTGGTAATATGGAATGAGCCCCCTCTCTTAGTCTATCTCGATTGCTACCTCATAGGCAATATATATTAAAATAAGTAAACTAGGTAATATGGTGGACCTATATAATTTTAAGTTCAGATTTTTAATATTTGAAAATAATACACGTGGGGAAAAGCCTCGTTAATTCTTTAATTTATATTATTATCTTTCCAGTGTCATGAGTGACAAGAACATCAGTTACACCATGAAATTCATGATGTATAGTTTTTAATATGTTAAAGCTCAACTTTAACTTAACAAATCATTAATCTTTCTACTTATTCTGTCGTAAGCTCGTCAAATATTACAATTAGTAGGTGAGTCTTACTAAACGTAATGAAGATTTCGGTTGTCCCGATGCAAGCACAATTAGATAGGCCATGAAGCACACATTAGGAGGGGTAAATACCTAAATAAGAGGGTATGAAACCCTAAACAAGAGGGAACAAAATCCTAAACAAGAGAAACTAAATTTTTATACATGAGGGAATGAATTTCTAAATAGTTCGTTGAAATCTTTCTCTTAATATGATAAATTCATTTACAAAATATTAATATTTTTTAAGTCATATTATCAATTGAGTATTACGCTCATTTCTATATTATCTTTAGGAGATATTAAGGCATCACGATAACTTAAGAAATAAATTATTAGAGTTTAACTATCATTACAAAATAAATTCACTTAACTCAGTTATCTTTCATTAGGCAGGACAAGGCCTGCGACAAGGCCTGCGTTGGATATCGACACGGTCCACGTTTGTGTTTTTTTCTGTTACATAAGGAGGCCACATGCCTAATATAAGAAATGAAAATAAACTAGTTCCCACATTAGACTTGAACCCTCGATCTCTGCAAAAGGTAGCAAGGTTCCAACAACTCTACTAAGAGGTGATTGGTACATTTGTATTTTTTTAAACACACAATGTACCAAGACGAGTTTATAACACAATCTGCATCAACATATGACACGACCCTTTTTGCAGACGTTGGCACGTCCGTTTCAAAGGCGAAACCTCTCATATCCGATATCGTTTCATTAGTTAACTCAGTTTGTGTTGAATACGGATCGATCCGTGTTGAGGTTAGGGTTTCTCCATCGACGCCGTCTTCGACCCAAGGAACACCGGCACTGTCAATGGGCGACATGGTCCATATTCCGCCTAATATGATGTCCGAGGGGTGTAACTCACGCTCAATCATGGCGAAGTCTGCGTCTAGTTGACTCCAAGTCATCTGTCGTCCCTGATCCGTTTCCCACTGTCGTCGTCAAGAAGCACGATGCATTTGCTGCCATGATTACTCAAGGGACATATGACCCACATCTGTTCAGGATGCAACCCGTCTTCCATAGTCCTCTAGTCATCCAACGAAATCCGACCCGTGTCAGGGCGGCTCGATCGACGTTGTGCCGCAATGCGGGCCGTGTCTATGGAGACATGGTCCTTGTTCGGCCATGATCTTCTCCGTCCACAGAATAATTCAGGCAAATTATTTTAATGACGTGTATAAGGATTATTATTTTATCGCAGAAATCATATCATTATTGATATCTCTTATGTTCAATAATTTAATATGCAATTTCTTAAGTTTGATTCTTAGTTATATACCTTAATTTTTAGATGATCTAACTTCTTTTTCGTTTACGTTCGATCTCCTCATCTTTTTTCCTGTGACATATATTTTTCCTCTTTTGAGCACCGTTGATATTTGTATTCTTTTTCTGAATTAATCCCTTCCAACATAAACAAGAAAAAAAACTAATCATAAAAAAATGAGACTAATGGATTTCATCTCTAATCCTCGGGGGGAGAAAAGGAGATAGAGGAAGAAATAAAAAGAAGAAAAAAAACATGAAAATAGGAGAAATTTTGTGTCTTATTTACAAGGAAAGAAAATATTTTATAGATAAAATTTGGGGAAAAAAAGTATGCTGTCCAAAAAGGAAGCTGCAAGGTGAAGGCCAAAAATATATATGTGCATTGAGATATGTGCAAAATGTAAATCAATGATGTTAAATATATTTTTTAACTTGCAGGTCATAAATAAATTGTATATTCATTGCCCCCTAAAATTTATATCAAATAATAATTTTAAAAATAAGTTTAGGTAAAATTAAAAATATTAATTATTCCTAATTCTAATTAGATGTTATGTTTTCTTTTATCCTTTTAAGTCTTTTTAAAAAAATCGAGATTATTACATTAATATTATTTCAATAAATTTAATATAACTTGATTAGATTCGATTGAATTAGTTTAATGACGATCTATTTAGACGATCGATTTGATCTTCAATTTTGATTTCAAAAAATATTATTAGTCGGTGCCAAGCGAAATGCCACCCCGGCGGCGTTGGCCAAAGAGAAGAGGAAAAGGTGCCGATCAACCGGCCATGCATGCTATTTATTTTTGTTCTTTTTTTTCTTGTTTTCAGTGCATAAGCATTTCCCTCGTGTCATCCGATGTGGCAAAACCATTTCTAAACTGACGTGTCATAATCTCGTTGGTTAACGAACACTGTTTCGAGTCCTCGGATGCTCCGCGTCTCGCAGCAAGAGAGCTACGCGTTCCCGCACGCGGCAAGCTGACGAAGGTGTCGGCGTTCGGTCGCCCTCGGCCTCGTGCGGCCCCCTCGGTCAAACCCATAGCATTACTGCCACGTCACCAGCCCATCGTTTGCGCGGCCCGGACCCGCTTGGTAGATTGGGCCGTCTGCCTCCTCCTCCTCGGAGTGCGGTCGTTGTCTCCCTCCCTCTTGCGTTACTTTTTTTATATGTATTCTTTTTGTTCGTTTCTTGTTCAGTGAACGGACGCAAGCCGGAGGAGGAATCGACAAAGTGCCGTGTTCTCATTCACACGCTCCCTTCTGGGAACCCAAAGCAAGCAATCGAATCCAATCTCATCGTCGAGGAGAAGGACAGCCGAATCAATCGGCGGACGAAGAGGATTTAGAACAACAACTTTTTTTCCTTAATTTTTGTTTCTCTTGGTGCATCGATCATTGAGGTGAAGAGATGAACGGCGACAAGCCCGGAAACCGTCCGCCGCCGCCGTCCTACGAGTGGGTGATGGGCACTCCGGTGGCACCCCAGACCCAATCCCGATTCCCGCCGGCAAACGATCAGCACGGAGTCCCCATCAATTATGCCACTTCTCCGACGGCGAACTACCAACGACCCGACGGCTACGCGGCCTATCCCTTTACTGGCACATCGGCGTCCTCCTCCTCCTCTGCTCCTCCCTCTTACACCACCGGCGGCGGCGGCGGGAACCCTTATGTTAACGTTTCTCCCATCACCACCGGATCCGCTTCTGGCAAGAGTAAGTCTCTTCTTTCCTTCCCTTTTTATTCGTGAAATTGACTATTGCTTCCTCTTTAGGCTCCGTGGATACGATCTTCAAAGTTCTAGGCAGGTGCGGCAAGAAACTGGAGGACAACACAAAAAAAGCCACCGACGTCGCCGGAAATGTCTGGCAGCACTGTAATGTTTCTTCCTTTTCCTTCACAAATGGTTGCACCTCTATTTCCCTTTCTTTGTAGAATGTTATAAGTGGTGCTGATTATGTTGGATCTCCAAACTATGTTTGGAGCATCCTTAAATAAGTCTGTGAACAGCTTTAAGCAATGAATCGAAATATTGAACAGCACATACGTGTCTTTTGTTTCGGTAATGCCTAATTTCCACTTTATTCTTTGATGGACAGTGAAAACGAGTCCTAACATTACTGATGCCGCAATGGCTCGGATTACACAAGGGACAAAGGTCTTTGCAGAAGGAGGAAATGATAGGGTTTTCCAACAGACCTTCGGTATCTTTCCAGGAGAACAGCTTCGGAAAACATATGCTTGTTATATCTCTACTTCATCAGGACCCGTCATAGGGACATTATACTTGTCCACTGCTAGAATTGCGTTTTGCAGCGATAATCCTCTCAATCAGAATCCTTCTCAAGGTCCAAGAGATTGCATATATTACAAGGTGTGCCTTGTCGATCCAAATTTTCAATTTCTGCTATGTTTGCAGGATATCTTTGGTCGTGTGTTGATCTTTTGACTTTATAAATTGAGTTAAAATGAATTTATGAATCTTGGATGATCTGATTAGTAACTAAAATAGGACCTTACTCCCTTCTTATTAGAACGCATAAGTATGATATTAGAAATAGAGAAATTCGGAAAGTCTTACAGTGAGAATTAAACTCAAGGCTTGTTAATTTATGACCGGAGATGACACCACAACCTCATTCTCAATTGTTTTTTGTTCTTTGAAACTTGAAAAGTGTCATTCTTTTAAAATGAGGTTCTACAGTTTCACAGTTAGGAATATTAGTTGAAAATGATGCCATTTATTAGCTACTTCAACTAAAATGTTCTTCAAATGTTGGTTCATGTGTCCAAACTACTTAAATAGATGTGCTTATGTAACTATGGATCAAATGCTCCAGAACAAGAATAGTTTTCAACCTTCAACTGATGATATTTAAGTTATATTATTTCTTTACAATTTCCTTAGCATCCAATATGTTGTTTTAATCCTTGGCATCAATGCTTTGCGATATGTGCTTAAGGTATTTTTCTTAATCCTTTGCTATATTCTTAGTCCAACATTTTGTGTTGAATAAAATGATAGCCAAAATTGCTGTGGGCATGGATATATAATTTGAGGCATGAAACCCAAAATTATTTGAAGAGTTTAGTTAGGTAGCTAATCAATTGCCGTAGAGTTTAGGGTTTCAGGGTGATTGAATAATCATATAAACGCTCATGCATAACTATTTAATATAATATGCGAACAAGACTCTACTTTTGACCATATTATGAGAAAGGTACATTCTAAAATTACATGCATTTCTAGGTTGTTTTGCCTCTTGATCAGTTGAAGGCAATTAATCCTTCTGCTAATTCAAGGAATCCTGGAGAAAAATACATACAAGTTGTCACCATGGATAACCATGAGTTCTGGTTCATGGGCTTCGTATCCTATGAAAAGGCTCTCACGAATCTGCAGGAAGCTACCCAGCAATTTGCTGCACATGGCCTTTATCAGCACCGTTAAAATTACCCTACAAGATCTACATGATCTCATAATTTGCTTCAAACATTTTGTATTAATCCCTCTTTGTTGTAATAAAATTTCCAGACACTTGTAATCAGCGTGATTAGAAGCTATGTGAGAATTGGGTGCATGCTTGTCATATATTACAGCCGAACAATTTGATTGAGCCTAAAAATAATGTGCTGCAAAACGAACAAAGAAAAAGCATGAGAAGCAGTGTAAGAAAGCAGGGGAGCTAAATGTTCTGGTTAATCCCTGGAGTTGCACCTTAGTCTGTTTACTGTTGTAGGTGTTGCTGATATGTAGCTCTTATGTTGCTTGGATTACTTCCGGATATGAGAACTCCATGTCCAAATTCTCCTCCAATTAGGTCAACCTCGTCCCAGTAATTCCGGCTATCTTCAGTACCCCTCTCCATACGAGCTAAAGCCGGCCATCGGCATGTTGCTAGCTTAATGACTAAACAGGTCCAGAGGGATGAATTAGATGCATGAAGTTTTTCATTATGATGGACAAAACCGTCACTATTCTTTTAAATTTTGCTTCTCTATTGGTGTTATCAGAGTATCACAATTCATGTATAGATCCTTACCAGTAGAAACTGTTGGTACAAATGTTATAACAGACCAAAATGATATAATTCCGGCATTGCATATCATCTCAGATACACTTCAATAATGTATCTTGCTTGTAATATGAAGTTCAAGTAAACATGAAACATCTTCAGCTCAGAGCAACTTATAATCGTTTTAGTTTTCATGTAAGCAGGAAGAGCAGCTACTGTAAGGTATGAAAAAAAAAATTGCTGAGCTAGGCATAGCGACAGAAAAGAACATGCCGGAACTGGAGAGTATATATATATTTTTGTTACAGAAGGAGAAGAAGAAAAGCATCCAGTACACAAACATCTCTCTCATTCAAAAATTTTAGAGCTGATTGAGTACAATCAGTGTGGTCTGCTGGTCGAGTGCAACGGAGTGCACTGTTGCATTCCCTATCTAGAATTATACTGTGATGTGCAGATAGCAAAGCTTCTGTGAGGGAAACTTAGGTCTGACCATTGGCGGCAGCACTTTGCACCTGGTCTGAAGATTCAAGACGTGCAGCTAACATAGCCAACTGCCCTTTAACACTCAGATCGATCACCTGCGATCCATCATTGCAATAGCTGATGACAAAGCCAGCAATCAGAGAAGGATCTATGTTATTTTCCAATCTCAATTTTCTGAAACCTGTGAGCCTCTGCATTTTCCTGGTAATGAGATCAATCTGTCGACTGTCCAACTTCACAGCAGAGGAAACAGAAACCACAAGGACATCATCTGCACCAGTCCGGTCTATGTAACCGGAATGATATTCATTTCCGAAAAGATGAGAGAGACTGAAAATCCGATCGATATCAGATGCTCCGGATAAAGGTTGCCCTTGTCTAAAGCTTCCACCATTTGCCACAGAAACTGAGGCTTTCTTCGCTGAATTCGGCTGAGATGAATTAGCTGAGTTTGCCCCTTGGAGCGGCAGCGCAACTTGAATATGCTGACATGCTTCTTCAGTTGCATAGCCTTTGGAGGAGAGTATTACGGGTTGCCCGGTAGGACTAATTGACTGGTTCAAGATGTTCATCTGCAAAATTAGCAATTGTCTAGCTCATTATATAACAAACACATGAAAATTCCTGAAAATTACACCAACGATCAAGTTTCACATGAGGATAAAAAGAACTACAAGCTTCAACACGTAGAATCTTTTTTTTCCATAGCATGGGAGGAAAAAAAAATGCATGACTGTAAATGGGGAAATAAGACTAGGTAGCTAACAACTTTGACAAGCTGAAGTGAAATGTTAAAATATATTTGAAATAATATGTGAATTGTAAAGACAGAAAACAAAAGATATTTCAAACATTAGAAATGATTGCAAAAGCGAAACATTGCTTTATAAGTTGGTGATTTTCATTTGATTTCTGGACCGAATGGAAAGCACGGTTGGCAAGAATAAACAGGAGACAGAAGACTTACAGTTGCAGATGAAACCAACTATCCAACTCCACTGAAGATACTGGTGGGGAGAGAGAGAGAGAGAGAGAGAGAGAGAGAGAGAGAGAGAG
>LTAE01011712.1:10175-25037 GCA_001647135.1 Pontederia paniculata | reverse complement strand
TACGATGGAGGAAGGGCGAGCTGATCGGCTGCGGAGCCTTCGGGCATGTGTACATGGGCATGAATCTTGATTCCGGGGAGCTTTTGGCCGTGAAACAGGTCCGGTTTCTCTAGTTACCATTTGGCAGTTGATTGATTCGACTTCTTAAGGGTTTTCGATTTGATTTTGGTGTTGGTTTTGCAGGTTCTTATTGCAACGAGCAATGCTTCCAAGGCGAAGGCCCAAGTCAGAATCTTCTGCTCTTTTTCTTGTGGCTGCAATGCGTATTGGCGTATCCTTTTTATCTGATATCTTATGAATTTGTTGTTTAGGATCATATTAGGGAGCTTGAGGAAGAGGTTAAGCTTCTCAAAGACCTTTCACATCCGAACATTGTGGTGAGTGATTTCTGTTGATACAATAATTGTTCTGTTGGAAGTGTTAGTAATTTAGTGCTGAAATGTTCCTTTTTTTTATAATGCCAGAGGTACCTGGGAACTGTTCGCGAGGAAGAAACCTTAAACATTTTGCTAGAATTCGTCCCAGGTGGATCAATTTCATCCCTGCTAGGGAAATTTGGATCCTTCCCTGAAGCAGTAAGTGAATTCCTTGGATCCACTGATTAGAAGGTGGCTCCATTAGAAAATTCCTGACCATCATAACAAGTTGTGTTTTCTGATTAGGTTATAAGAATGTATACCAAGCAGCTTCTGCAAGGCCTGGAGTATCTCCATCGAAATGGAATAATGCACAGGGACATTAAGGCATGTTACTGCTGTTTGCACCTTTCTCTTTATTTGATGGTCTTTGTTTCAATCAATTTAACTTCTCTCATCCAAAATTAGGGAGCTAATATTCTCGTAGACAACAAGGGTTGCATCAAGCTGGCTGATTTTGGGGCATCTAAGCAAGTAGCAAAGCTGGTATGTGACAAAATATTAGAAGTATTTGATAAGACTGTATACAGAATCAATATAGTTCTATTAGAATTCAGTGTTCCGTGTATTTCTTCATTATAGTAAGATATTGGAACTAATTCAGGGTTAAATCAAAAAAATTGACCCTAAACCATACAAAAATTCTCTCTAGACTTCAATCTTCTTTTGTGGTTTCAATCCAATTAATATAATCGGCACGCTATTTGCTAGTAAAGCAGTTTTTAAATTTCATATCACTTCTCTATATGTCTTCATGATGTCCTTTTTGTTAGGCAAATGGCTTAAGAAGTACAATGTGCAGAAATGTCCACGCATTCAATAATGATACTAAACTTATGTATCTAATCCATTTATATGCTATTTTTCATAGTACCAACAAATATCATCATCTTTCAGTTTCATTTTTGGCTCGTCCTTCCAGTAGAGCTTCAAGTTTTTCTTTTTTTTTTGGTATGTTTTTCACTTCAAATGTGTTATTTTGTTAGGCAACAATGAATGCAGCCAAGTCAATGAAGGGTACTCCTTACTGGATGGCACCAGAAGTGATACTTCAGACAGGGCATAGCTTGTAAGCTAGTATTAAATTGCTATGATGTCGTTCTCCCTTTATTTTGCTTTCAGTCTTAAATTCATACCAATTCTAACTTCCATATAAAGAGTCCATTCTCCAAATTAGATGTAATGTTTTGATTTGCTCCTTATCTTATGCATTTACCTTAAATAGGTATAATTCAGAAATGTTTTGTTATTTCAGCTCAGCTGACATATGGAGCGTTGGTTGCACCGTTATTGAGATGGCTACTGGCAAACCTCCCTGGAGTCAGCAATTCCAAGAGGTTTAATTTCTGTTTTGCAATTTGTCTATGAACAGGAACAGTTCTTGGACTTTTCTGTGAATTCTCTTAATGAAACTGACATTGGCAGGTTGCTGCTCTCTTTCACATTGGAACGACAAAATCACATCCTCAAATACCAGAACACCTTTCTCCAGAGGCACAAGATTTCCTTTTGAAATGCTTACAAAAGTATGTTAGTGCATGTAAACATGTTGCTTGACTTGTCATTATCCTTTTGAATTTTTGTTTCTTCTGATATTTCAAGAGTCAAATTCAACTTTATCTTATGGCTATTTTGGAACATAGGCCCCTCTAGTATACATTTCAAACTTTAGACACACACACACACACACTTTTCCATCTGTACTTTGTTAATGAGGCAAAAGAATCAATCTATTATGTTCTGAGGCAACTCTGTTTTATTCTCCATTCAACTATCACATGATTATCCTGAATAGATAGTACCTAGTTGCTTTCGCTTATGTTTTAAGCTGTTTTTCTGAGGATCTGAAGGTCCTAACTCTTCACTAGTGGTTTTTCATCTCTTTTCCGATGCTGTTCATTTCAATTGGTACTTTTCGTAATATTGGAGTCTAACATGTCATTATTCACAGAGAACCACACTCAAGACCTTCTGCGTCAGATTTGCTCCAGGTATTGAGTTGGCTCGTTTATACTTTATAATTATGTATATCCATTGTTATCGTGCTTCATAGTTCATTCTCATTTGATGTTGAAGACTTACATTCATTCACTCTTTCTTCCAAAAGAAAAAAACGATCCACAATCTCTGATGTATTATTTCTCTTGTGTTCCAACCCTTCCACACAGCATCCATTTGTCACAAAGGAATTTCATGACATCCATCCACTACGTCGATCTGCAATTGTGGTTAGTCTACCCAGTCCAGAATAAATGATGATTGCGAATTATTCATTCCTTACACTGTTGTAATTTATTTACTAATACTTTTTCTACTTCCAGGAACCTTCTAAAAACACAGATATCCAGTTCAAGATGACCATGAAGAGCTTGTAAGGAGTTTGAAGTTATTCACATTTGTATGCTGTAGTAATTATTTCAATTTTCACTTCAATGTAATCTTTTGCAGTGGTAATCCAATGGATGAACCTATTGCCAAATGCGAAGGATATGATAATGTTGTTTGTGATACTGGAAGCTGCTCTACTAGCTTCCCCGAAAAGCTCTCAATTGGCAGACCTATATGGGCAATGAGCTCCAGTGATGATATGTGCCAATTTGATGATGATAAAGATGATTTTCCAGTTGTCGGGAAGGTAAGAATAAAGTGGAATACTTATCTATCATCCTACTTTTCCTCAAAAAAAAAGATCTATCATCCTACTATGGTTTCTTGGATTCTCAAATTAACTCACTTGCTGATTCGTAGAGTTTTAATCCTATGTCGGAACCCTTCGATGATTGGTCATGCAAGTTTGATATTAGTCCAGAACAAAGGACATCATGCTCAGAGAAGTTAGATGAATCAATCAAATGTACTCAATCTACCGCTGGAAAAGGCGAAAATGACTTCACATTCCCTTGTGAGCCTATTGTATTTGAGGATGATGACGAAGTCACAGAGATAAAAATCAGAGCTTTTCTGGATGAAAAGGTCAGTGCCGGCAATCTGTGTTACCTACTACTTTTCGATTTTGGAGTGCAGGTCTATTGATTCTACTTTGCTTTTTATCGTAACGTCAGGCTCTTGATTTAAAGAAGCTACAGACACCTCTGTACGAAGAGTTCTTCAATAGTCTTAATAATACTACTGAATCGTGCTCTGGGAGAGTAATTTGTGAGGAAATGATTCCTAACAATCCAAAGTTACCCCCAAAGATCAAGTTATCACCGAATAAGATTAGTGGGATTTCTGCTCTTGCTGACACAGCAAACAGAATGAGTCCGGGAAATTGCAGTAGGCGTGTCTCAACTAGTGGAATGTCGAATAGCAGGATTCTAAGAGAAATACCGTCACCGAGGCTTAATGAATGGGGAGGAGGAGGCGTTCAAAATGCTCAACAAGAACAAAATAGCCCAAGGTTTGCTAACTATATATCAATTTTTGGAATGAACCTTTGCATGTACTTTCAGCTGCATAGGAGTTCCTTGTTTTTGTTGTATGCATACTGTGCATCAAATGTAATTTGTTATATGATGTAGTCATGTTGGAAATACCGAGAGCTTCTCCGAGAGGCGCAAAAAGTGGAAAGAAGAACTGGTTCAAGAGCTTGAGACAAAAAGAGGTAACTTCCATCTTTACCTCTGTTTCATATTGAAGTTCAACTGTGAAACTCTGTTTACTTTTCTTTGCAGAGGTGATGAGGCAAGCAGCAGGATCTGGGAAGCCGCCTTCCCCTCTGGAAAGATGTCCAACTCGAAAGAGAGACCGGTTGCGGTTTACTATTTCTGCAGCCAAATGAGTGTACATAAATTTGAAAGTTCTATTATTTTTACAAGGCCTCTTTGTTGCCATAAATTTGAAAGCTCCTCAGATCGATTCAAAGTGCAGAGTCAAGTTTGGTGGATTCCAAGTGCATCTTTGCCATTCAAGTTTGGTGGATCACAATGTGTTGTTCCCTATGCAATAAGTTCTGAGAAAATCTAGGATAGTTAAAACTTAAAACCTGTTCTATGTTTCATAATGCATGTTGTACGATGTGAGTAATGTACGAGTTCATATTCCTAAAAGCATGTTCTCATGCACATAGGCAAGTTGGTCTCCATTTTGCTATCTATAAATTATTCCAAATTTTCCTTTTTTATTTGCCTTGAACAAATTGGATTATGCCAAATATGTATAATGTATATGCATGATTTTGCTCCATGTTATGTAATAGTGGCGCAATTCTAGTACATATTGAAGTGTAACTAAAATAAATATGGAAGAAATCTTGAACATATCACATGCTTGGAAAATTTAATGTAAAAAATTAATAAAAAAAAGGTGCACTGCCATGTTAGCCTTAAATTTAATTAATTTCTTCTATCTTTTACTTTATAACATTGGGAGTTTTTTTAAATGTTAATTAAGATTAAAATTATAATTTTAAAAGGACAAAAAATAATATAAAACTTGATAGTGGGTTAAATGCATTTATTAATTGCTATACTAATTTATTAATATTTCTAAAAAAATGTGTAACAATAACTGGGCTAAAAGGAAAGGTCCCAGAGGTGAAATAAATTTAATTTTTAGAAATAGAACTACTATGTAAATAGAATTTAATTTTCATAAATATACATTAGAAAGATCGGGAACATGAAAAGTCAATATGTTATTTTCAACTATAGTGTTTATCAACGGATCATTTCATTTATTTATAACCAAAGTAATTTAATAATATGTGTTTATAATAGATAAAAGTTTTATCGTATATGAAAAGTCAAATTATTAAAATATAACCATCTTAACATGCAATTCTATTGTTCATTAATGGACCATTCCATTTATTTAAATAATGAAGTATATAATGCTTACAAATTTACATTTTCCCCCTAATGAATCGTTACTCGAGTATAAACTATAATGATTAAATCATATGAGGTTACTTAAGATGGAGAGGCTTAGTTATTTTTACAAACCAAGCCATTCATGTCGTGGGACAATGTTATAGAATATTTTAGTGGAGATTATTTAAGGATAAAAAAGAGAGATGTGATCCCATGTGATAAGAGACATGTGCATGAATTTCATATTCAAAATCAGAATTTTAGGAAATACAGAAGAAATTATTTATATAAATTTTAGAGAAAATAATAATATATGTAAACGTAAAATTAATAGAATGGATGAAAATGTATAAATAACAAAAGAAAAAATCAAGAATTTAAAGTATTAAGTTATAAGTATACTAAATTTCACATAATAATTATGAAATATTTTTAAGAAATCAATCGAAATAAATATAAAAATATCACATAATCTGAATAATTTTAACAAGTTTCAAAATAATATTGCATCTCAAACATTCAACCCTCCCCATCAAAACTTTTTATTTTTATTTTAAATTTTATGAATTATAACATTTTTAAATGTAAAAGTCAGAAAAGGATTATGGAAAAAACAAAAGTTAAGTATTAAAAATAAATTCATTGAAATAAACATTATAGAAAAAATAAAGAGAAAAATGAAGATGCTACGTACTTAAATATGTAACATTATGTACATATCTTCTCAAGCGTAGGATGTTAAATTTAAGATGGATTTTAAATTTTATCTCTCTTAATTTTTTTTATATCCACCGTGAATTTTACATTATACGATTAAGAAGATATGTAAGAAGGTATTACCTATTTAATAACACCTTCATTAGACCCAAATTTATCAAAAAGAACATTTTATTAAATGAAAAATAAAAACATTAACTAAAAATAGAATTGTTGAAATAAATTTATTGAAAAGTAATCTAAAATAATATTATAATAGTAAAATTAAATATTTATTGAAAATACTTTGTTTGAAAATTATGCATTAAAATAAAATATAAAGTTAATAAACTAAATTGTTTCTTAATAAAATAAATCAAAGAAAATGCATAATATTTAATTAGAATTAAATATTCGCATACTAAAATTATAATAATATTATTTTATTCTAATTATCAATCAGTACTTACCTCAAATTTTAAATTTCGGCAAAGCACTAAAATTCATTTTCAAATATTTCATTTATATTTATTCGAATAGTGAAGAAATAACTACTACAAATACAAATCGTTTCAAAAGTTTTCTTACATCTATATACATTTTGGGTTTTCAATTATATCAAACCTAACTATCCCAAATTTAATCTGTCACGTCTGGATAAGGCGTAGATATATTTTGTTAAATTGTGTAGACAAATTAGAATGGAGTGACAAACAATTTCTAATTTAAGCCGATTTCTATTTTGAGTCATTAAGTAAAAAAATTCTCTTGATGTATAGTCGGATGTGTGACCCAAATGATACAAATTAATCGAGGCAAATTTTAAAAATAATGGTGCCAATGAAAAATTAATTGCACTATTCATTACATACATGAAATGCACAAAATTGTATATAAGCTTGTGCCATTTTTTACTAACACTGTCCTTCCATTATTATACATGAATTTTATCATATCTCCGAATTCAATTACACTCCAATATAGATCAAGACAAAATCATTATTTAATTAAATATATGCTTTTGAGAATTGATAATGATGTTGAGGAAGCTAATTACGTAAAAAATTGACAATAAAATTAATTATATCTGAGTTTGTTCATAATGATTCTATTTAATTCTCGTGTGCCCTTTGAGCAATAATTCTTTAATATCAGAAACTCATATTCATCAGATTCACTTGCGTGAAAAAAATCATTTTTGTATTTCGCCGATCTTTCTTTAATGATATGAAAATTTTGAAGTACTTATTCTTTTATTCATAAAATACATAGTTTTTGTGAAGCACCATTAATAAAAAATAATAAAATATCTATTACTATGGAAATATTAATTTTAATTAGACTACATATATTAGAATGCACGAAATTCAATTTATTTTTTTGGAACTAGACAAAAAATTACCTAATTACCAAATATATAATAATCACAAGTATGAGAGTTTTATTTTAATAAAAATAATGTGAGAATTTTCTCTCTAAAACTTGCAATTATTTCACACTTATGTATTTCTAATATTGTGTCATAAATATGTTAAAGATTATTCATCTATTACATTAATTGATTATCCAATCAAATTCACTTGAGTCTTATAGAAAATATTAAACAATTTTTCTTTAATGAAAACCATGGACTCTAAATTAATTTTCACTTTTTATCATCTACGCGATTATTAATTATCAAATTAGATGTGCTACCAATAATTTTAAAAGTTTAAGTATACATGATAGACATCATCATTAAATTTATATTCTTAACGCTTCATTTCACGTGTGGACCGCTGACAACTTTGGTCTAGTCAAAGTCCAACACGTGAATAATTAAGAAATAAAATTTTTTTTTAATACGAACTACATCAATGTTTGAACTTAGGAAGCATTTTTTCTATCGATAATATTTATAAATTATTGATAATCTAAATTTAAAATTATTTAGGTTCACCATATTATTCTATTTACTTATTTTAAATTATGAATAATTTAGATGCATCAATGTAGATTGCATATGAAGTGACAATCCAAATTACGTAAGAGGGATGTATCTTTCTTGCGGTAATCTTGCTTATATTTAATTTTTATATTTGCCCTCCTAAACTTTTCATAAATAAAATATAAAACAATAAATTATACCATATAATAAAAACACAAATATTAATGATAATAATAATAATAAATATTATTTAAATAGTATTATATTATATTACTATTATTAAAATATCACAATTATGAATAAAATATATCACAATTATTATATACAAGTATTATTAATTAAAATAGTATTTTTAGTTAATAATTATTATTGATATTATAAATATTATTTTATTATGAAGGGTATTAATTATTCAAGACATTAATTTGTGAATTTATGATTTAAGCTTCTAAGTTCAACTTAATAATATAAAATTTTTAACTTAATAATATTTATAAAGGATATTTTGATAAAATTATGTATATCACTTAGTAATCCGTTATGTAACTAAACTATAAACATAATAATATGAATGACAATTGAATTACTTATATATAGTAATTAAGGTAATCCACATTACTAGTAGTTTAATAAGTGATCAAATGTAATATAGCAAATGTCTCCTTAGTACCTCCAACTATGATATCATGCTATATAAAATGTGCTACTATTAAATTAGATGTGCTATCAATAATCCTAAAAACTTAAAACAATATGAAGATAGTCATTTTGTATTTATATTTTTAACACTCCTCTTATGTGTAGGCTAACCACTTTAAATGAATAATTAAAAGAAAAAAAAATTAGTACGAGCTTCATCAAAGTTTAACTCAAAATCTCAAGCTCTAATAATATATTAAATTATATGTACTACTAATAGTCCTAACAAGTTAAGCTCGTAGGAAGAACAATGCATATATAAGTATCCTTTAACTAAGATGGATTTTACCTCTACCAATAATTTCTGACCTCTTTACCGATCCAAGAAATTTGCATTATATATAGTGAAGATATATCTATCTAGTTATCTATCTCCTCAATCGATGTTAAATTTATGGTGAATATAAAATAAATAGGTTTAATATTTTATGAATGACATGCTATTATCAACTTAAATAATAGTATTTTTTTATCTTTTCATATATATATATATATATATATATATATATATATATATATTATTGTTTATATTGATCATGACGTACTACAACAACAGAAAAAAATGGCAGCCAGTCGAGAAGGTCGATCAATGCATGCATAAAAAAAGAATCTTACAGATGGCAGCGAATTCAAAGAGTTTATAAAGGCCACCAAAATGTTCATCCAATTCAGAGCAACATTACTTGTTAATTAGTAGGCAACCGAATGGATCAGAACAAGCCACCTGCAAAATCTTGCTTGGGGAGCATTTTTATGCATGCAGACGGCCTCGATGCATGGCTCATGGCGCTGGGCTCCCTCGGCGCAGTGTGGGAAGGCACGACCTCGGCGTTGGTGCTCCTCATCGTCGGCAGGTTCATGAACACGTTCGGCGCCGGGACTTCCTCCAATCCCCATTTCTCCGACGACGTTAATAGAGTACGTACGTACGTTCGCCGGCGGCCGGCGACTTCTGCGTGCTCCTTCTGCACCACCGTCCTCTCGTTGTTAAAATTTAGCTTTCAACTTGTTCCAGCAAGCGGTGCGTTTGTTGTACGTGGCGTGCGCGTGCCTGCCCCTGTGCTTCTTAGGTACCACGTTATATATGCTTCCATGGCTTGTCCATCGATCGGAGTAGGTAGTAAGTAATGGCGTCTGTACTGCACGCAGAGGGCTACTGCTGGACGAGGACCGGCGAGAGACAAGCGAGCAGGATGCGGGCGCGGTACCTGAAAGCTGTCCTGCGGCAGGACGTGGCGTACTTCGACCTCAGGATGTCATCCACCACCGACGTCGTCACCACCATCTCCGGCGACAGCCTCATCATCCAAGACTTCATCAGCGAGAAGGTCGGATCTCTTCGTTTCTTCCTGCATGTTTATTGAGCATTAACACGCTGCATGCATGGCTGCAGCTGCCTGACACTATAATGAATGGATCGACGGTCGTGGCCGGCTACGTGACGGCGTTTTCCCTGATGCCGAGGCTCGCCGCTGCGGCGCTTCCGACGATAGTGATCCTTATCGTGCCTGGCATCATCTACGGGAAGACGTTCTTGGGCATGGCGAGGAAGATAAGAGAGGAGTACAACAAGGCCGGCGCCGTCGCCGAGCAGGCGATTTCCTCGGTCAGGACAGTCTACGCTTTCGCGGCGGAAGCCACCACCATGGCCAAGTTCTCCGGGTCGCTCGAGAATTCGATGAAGCTTGGCCTTAAGCAAGGCTTGGCCAAAGGCATTGCCATGGGGAGCAACGGCGTCACGTACCTCATCTGGGCCTTCGTCATCTGGTACGCCGGCCGTGTCGTCGGATACGGCAAGGGCGGCACAGTCTTCGCAGTTGGATTGTTAATTCTAATCTGTGGCTCGTAATGCAGATCATGAACACCTTTGTCTTTGTGTTCTCTCGTTGCATCTTTCTTCTCGCCACCATGTTTGATGGAGTGCTCTCTTTGGACGCAGAGCTGCCGGATCGGCCTTCCTTAACGTGAAGTACTTCTCCGAGGCGATCTCTGCGGTTGATCGGATGTCCGAGGTGACGAGAAGAGCTCCGGGCATCGACTCAGCGAGCACCAAAGGCCAAGTTTTGCAGAACGTGGAAGGGGATTTGGAGTTCAGGACGGTGCAGTTCGCGTACCCATCTCGGCCTGAGAGCATAATTCTCAGGGACTTCAGCCTGAAGGTTGCGGCCGGGAGCACGGTGGCGCTCGTGGGGAGCAGCGGCTCCGGGAAGTCCACGGCGATCGCGCTGCTGCAGAGGTTTTACGACCCGCAGGAAGGCCACATCCTGCTCGACGGAGTGGACGTCAGAGTGCTTCAACTGAAGTGGCTGAGGTCGCAGATGGGATTGGTGAATCAGGAGCCGGCGCTCTTCGCGACCTCCATTAAAGAGAACATACTCTTCGGGAAGGAGGATGCGACCATGGAAGAGGTGATGGCAGCTGCGAACGCCGCCAACGCTCATGGCTTCATCTCTCAGTTGCCTCAAGGATATGACACCCAGGTTTTTGCCACCATCCTTCTCCTTCCATTTATCATATATATATGATATCTGATGCATCCATGATCCATTTGCAGGTAGGCGAAGGAGGAATTCAGATGTCCGGCGGCCAGAAACAGAGAATAGCGATTGCAAGAGCAATTCTCAGGGCCCCCAAAATCTTACTTCTCGACGAGGCCACAAGCGCATTAGATTCAGAGTCTGAGCAGCAAATTCTACAGGAGCAGCTCGTTCTAGCAGCAGCAGCCGGAAGGACTACCATCATCGTGGCTCATCGGCTTTCCACTGTTAGGAACTCGACTGCAATTGCAGTGGTGCAAACAGGTAAGATCGTGGAGATTGGATCCCATTACGATTTGATCGGCAATGAGCAGGGGATCTACTCTTCCCTCATAAGCCTTCAACAGATGTCAGGAACCCAAAAGGAATCCCATTTGGATGGCTTCAATGGCGACGAAGAGTACTACTCAGCAGGCAGCATGCCTGACCCTGCAAGTGTCGTCGGGAAAGTTGCAGCAAGCGATGGCGACTCAGAGCAGGAGGCGAGCGAACGCCGGAGCCCTTCGTTCTGGCACCTGTTGGCTCTGAACAAGCCGGAATGGCGCCAGGCACTGATCGCGAGCTCGAGTGCTACCATTTCCGGTGCGATTCATCCGGCAGTAGGCATATTGATCGGAGCGGCGACATCTGCGTTCTTCTTGAAAGATCGTGACGAGATGAACTCCAAGTTGAGGACCTACGCTCTGGTCTTTGTTGCCCTCGCCTTCATCATCTTGCTCATCAGCATTCTTCAGCACTACTACTTCGTGTTCATGGGAGAGCACCTGACGAAGAGAGTGAGAGAGAAGATGCTCGCCAAGATACTGACGTTTGAAGTCGGATGGTATGATCGGCATGAGAACTCCACCGGCGCGCTCTGCTCTCGACTGGCCAATGACACCAACGTGGTCAGTAAGAAATGCTCTGCATGATGGATGAACTGGTTTGAATTCGCTGCCATGCTAACGAAGCATTGCCTGTGATTCCTGTTTGCAGGTGAGAACTTTGGTGGGAGATCGCATGTCTCTGATGATTCAGACAGCTTCATCCGTCGCCGTCGCCGTCGTAGTCAGTCTGGTGATCTCATGGAGGATGGCGCTCGTCATGGTAACCGCGCAGCCCCTGTTCGTCGCGAGCATCTACACCCGTCACGCCCTGCTGAAGGGCGTGTCTAAGAAGGCCGCCAAAGCTCAGACGGAGAGCGGCAAGCTCGTCGCCGAGGCCGTGTCGAACCACCTGATCGTGTCTGCCTTTTCCATGCAGGAGCGCATTCTGAGGATGTTCCAAGCAGCTCAAGATGGCCCTCGACGGGAGAGCATGAAGCAAGCGTGGTACGCCGGCGTCACGTTGGCGACGACACAGTGCCTCACGAGGTGCTCCTCTGCGTTCGTCTTCTGGTACGGTGGAAGGTTCATCGACAAAGGGCTCATCACCGCCGCGGCCTTCTTCAAGGTAAACGCGATCCTGACTAAGACCGCCAGCGTCATCGCGAGCACCGGCGTCATGACGAGCGACCTCGCGAGGGGTGGCGCCACCACCGTCGCGTTATTCGAAATTTTGAATCGGCGGACTCTTATCGAGCCTGAGGAATCAGATGGCCGACGGACGGAGAAGCTGACCGGCGCCGTAGAGATTGCAGACGTCGCCTTCGCTTATCCGTCGCGCCCCGAAGCTTTCGTCTTTAATGGCTTTTCCCTCATCATAGAAGCCGGCAAGCGCACCGCTTTAGTGGGTCCGAGCGGCTCCGGCAAGTCGACGGCCATCGCCCTCATCCTACGTTTCTACGATCCGCAGAAGGGGGCAGTGGCGATCGACGGGAAGGACATCAAATCGTTCCACCTACGTGCTCTCAGGAGGCACATCGGCTTGGTGAGCCAGGAGCCGGTGCTGTTCGCCGGGACCATCCGTGAGAACATCGCATACGGCTTGGAGGGGGCGACGGCGGGGGAGATCGAGCAGGCGGCGAGGGTGGCCAACGCGCACGACTTCATCAGCTGCCTCAGCGACGGGTACGACACGCTGTGCGGCGACCGGGGGACGCAGCTCTCCGGCGGTCAGAAGCAGCGCGTCGCGATCGCCCGGGCCATCCTGAAGAATCCGGCGATACTGCTGCTCGACGAGGCCACGAGCGCGCTGGACAGCCAGTCGGAGAAGGAGGTGCAGGAGGCGCTGGAGAGGGTGATGGCGGGGAGGACGAGCGTGGTGGTGGCGCACAGGCTTAACACCATAAGGAGCTGCGAGGTGATCGCGGTGCTGGAGAAGGGAGTTGTGGTTGAGAAGGGGACGCACGAGTCGCTCTTGGCCAAGGGGTCGACAGGATCTTATCATAGATTGATCAGCATCCAACAAGGGACCATATAGCAATAAATTTCTATTTTGATTTTGTTGGCCATATTGCAATCTTTCTTTTTCCGAGAAAAGAAAGGAAATATAGCAAATGTGAGAAATATATGGAAAATAAATATGTAGTCTTAACTATACATATTGTCTGATAGTTTGAACTATAAAATTGAAGATTAATAATTTGGATTAAACTTTATTTAAGTTATGATTCTTAATTATTTATTTGATTAATTTAATTAAAATTATATGATTTAAAATATAGATAACATAACATTAAATTTGTATTGGGCTCTTTTTAAAAGTTTTCTTCATTTACTTTTCTAAACAATTGGTTTTTTTAAAGTAACTCCTAAAATTTAGTCGTGATATTAAAGTTTAGAAATTATTTAGAAAAAAACGATAATTAAAAAAAAAACAGATTTTTTTTTATTATTACCCATGACTAATTTAGTTCAAGGTCAGAGTTAAGAGTAATCTTCTTTATATGAATTTTTTTCCCGTCGAGAGATGAAGCCAGCCAAAAAAAATTTGAGAGGCAAATATATTGAGCGTTACCCATTAGGAATTCTAGAAGATTAAGGGTTCAAATGCCGATGTTTGAATTTTTTAAGGATACATTTATAGTTCATTATATGAATTGTTGCTCTTCCTAATTATAATATTTTAAAAGGGTAATGCACATTATGACTCATAAAAAAATAGGGTTATTCATTTCTCTCTCTTGAATTATCACAAAATTCTAAATGTACCTCTAAATTATGAAATCAGATTTTTTTATTGGTCAATTTCATCCAACAATTTAGTATTTAATTTATTCAAATTATTTTAATTTGTTAAAATATTATTTTATCCTTATAACTAAAAAAATTATTTCACACTTTCTTTCACTCTCCTCTTTCTCTCTCTCTCCACGCGCTCTCTTTCATGGCGAGCTCATCATGCGCACCGGAGCTCGCCATGGCAAGCGAGCTCTCCATGTGCAAGTGAGCTCGTTGTGCGGTGCAAGCCGCGCAAAGGGCTCGTCGTGAAGGTGAGCTCTTCGCGTGGCGAGCCCACCTGCGCAGATGGGCTCATCGCGCGCGATGGGGCGGGGGCTATGCGCAGCGAGCTCACCTACACGGTGAGCTCATCATGAGCCCGCCTGCACGGCGAGTGCGCCTGCGCAAGCGAGCTCACTTGCGCGGCGAGCCCGTCTGCGCATGACGAGCTTGCCTACTCGGTGAGCCCACTTGCGCGATGAGCTCGCCATGCGCAGGCGGGCTCGCCTATGCGATGAGCCCGCTTGCGAGACACAAGGGAGCTCGCTTGCGCGACGAGCCCGTCTGTGCATGACGAGCTTGCCTACTCGGTGAGCCCACTTGCGCGGTGAGCTCGCCATGCGCAGGCGGACTCGCCTATGCGATGAGCCCGCTTGCGAGACACAAGGGAGCTCGCTTGCGCGACGAGCCCGTCTG
>LTAE01011711.1:0-11963 GCA_001647135.1 Pontederia paniculata | reverse complement strand
GTTGGCACAAGTCAAGTGGTCGACCGAAGATGAAGAGCGGATGACTGAAGGAGCTTGACAGCTGATTTCAACTCAAGAGTGGACGTCCGAGGGATTGGTGTTCAATCAGTGAGTGACCAGAGATGAGTTGATGGTGGTACAAGGTCAAGTCGGTCGACCCCAGGATTGGCGGACGACCGAAGAAGCTTGACAGGTGACTTCACTCGAGATTGGACGTCCGAGAAGATTGGTGTGCAATCAGCGGATGACTAGAGATGAGCTAAACTTGGTACAAGGTCAAGTCGGGCGACCGTAGATGAAAGGCGGACGACCGAAGGAGCTTGACAAGAGACTTCACTTGAGAGTGGACATCCGAGAAGATTGGTGTGCAATCCGCGGACGACCAGAGATGAGTTGAAGTTGGAAGAGGTCAAGATCGGTCGTCCGAAGATGAAGCGCGGACTATCAAAGGAGTTTGACAGAAGTCTTCAATTGAAGAGTGGACGTCCGAGAAGATTGGTGTGCAATCAGCGGATGACCAGAGATAAGTTTAAGAAATCAACTCAAGTCAAGATTGGTCGGCCAAAGGTTTGGCGAACGATCGAAGGAGCTTGACTTAGGAACAAAGGCTTCGGACTTTGAACTGCGAACGTCCGAGGGTGAATGGTGGATGACCGAAGCACCAGATGGCAATTCAAGTGAAGACTTCACCAGAGCAGCGATCTACCGAGAGTGGAGCAGTAGGCGACCGAGGGGTAGGTGAAGGGTATTGTACTTGCATTAACGACTAGTTTTCTGAGTGATAGATTAGGTCGTTTGTGCAGGGTATATATTGTAATCCCAAGAATCTTGGGAAGTAACTTTGGTAAAATTAGCTAGCGAGTGCTTAAGTAAAAAAGCCTCAGTTCCTCCTTCTGAGATTCGAGTGAAGAATCCAGGATAGAAGGAAGTGTGAATTCAAGAGTGAACTTGTAAGAGGTTGTCTCCTTGTCCTCTGAGAAAGAAAGGAGAAGTTGTAAGGGAGCCTTCGCCCTTGAAGAAGGAGTTTAGTGATCTCCGGAGGTCTCGAGTTCGAGAAGACCGGAGCGGGGACGTAGGCCAGGAGTTCGGCGAAACCTTGTCAACAAACCAATGTTTGTTTGTTTGTTTGTTTGTTTCTTGTTTCTTCTTATTGTTTATATTTGCATATGTATGCTTCCGCTTATATAACGACTCATTTTAGAAATAGAAGAAAAAGTTTAATACACCAATTCACCCCCCCCCTCTTGGTGCCATCTAGATCCTACAAGACGCTCATTGTGCAGAACACGAAGATCCAAATGTCACAAGACAAAAATGAATAAGAGGTGACCGAGCGGAGGAAGCTGATGGAAGTAGCACCTGCGATGAAAGAAGACGACGACTTTGACTCCGACTAAAGGAGATCGGCCATGCCACTTGTTCAAACACTGAGGACAATGTTTTGGATAAGCTTGCAGTAGGGAACTTTGGTATATCACTTATTTCCACTTTTGTACTACCATAGTATATTTTTCCATTGTAGGATCTAGATGGCACCAAGAAGAGGGGGAGTGAATTGGTGTATTAAACTTTTTCGACTCTTCCTAAAAATGATTAGTTAGGTTATATAAGTGGAAGCATACAGATGCAGATATAAACAATATGAAGAAATAAGAAACAAACACACAAACAAACAAATAGTGGTTTGTTGACGAGGTTTGGCCGAACTCCTGACCTACATCCCCGCTCCTGTCTTCTTGAACTCGAGACCTCCGGAGATCACTAAACTCCTTCTTCAAAGGCGAAGGCTCCCTTACAACTTCTCCTTTCTTTCTTAGAGGACAAGGAGACAACCTTTTACAAGTTCACTCTTGAATTCACACTTCCTTCTATCCTGAATTCTTCACTCGAATCTCAGAAGGAGGAACTAAGGCTTTTTTACTTAAGCACTCGCTAGCTAATTTTACCAAAGTTACTTCCCAAGATTCTTGGGATTACAATATATACCCTGCACAAACGACCTAATCTATCACTCAGAAAACTAGTCGTTAATGCAAGTACAGTATCCTTCACCTACCCCTCGGTCGCCCACTGCTCCACCCTCGGTAGATCGTTGCTCTGGTGAAGTCTTCACTTGAATTGCCATCTGGTGCTTCGGTCGTCCACCGTTTACCTTCGGACATCCGCAGTTCAAAGTTCGAAGCCTTTGTTCCTAAGTCAAGCTCCTTCGATCGTTCGACAAACCTCTTACAAGTTCACTCTTGAACTCACTCCTCCTTCTATCCTGGATTCTTCACTCGAATCATAGGAGGAACTAAGGCTTTTTCGCTCAAGCACTCACTAGCTAAATTTGCCAAAGTTACTTTCCAAGACTCTTGGGATTACAATATATATTATGCACAAACGACATAATTTGTCACTAAAAAAACTAGCCATTAATGCAAGTACAGTACCCTTCACCTACCCCTCGGTTGCCTGCTGCTCCTGCCTCGGTAGATCGCTGTTCTAGTGAAGTCTTCACTTGAACTACCGTCTGGTGCTTCGGTAATCCTCCGTTCACCCTCGGACGTCCGCAGTTCAAGGTCCGAAGACTTTGTTCTTAAGTCAAGCTCCTTCGGTCGTTCGTTTGGCCGACCAATCTTGACTTGAGTTCACTTCTTCAACTTGTCTCTAGTCGTCCGTTGATTGCACACCAATCTTCTAGGTGCCCAAACTTGTGGGCAGGCTGAACTTTCTAATAGGAACTCAAGAGGATCGTGGAGAAAACTGTTAATTCTTCCATAAAAGATTGATCAATCAGGCTGGATGATGCTCTATGGGCATACAGAAACCCATTGGTATGTCACCCTATATGATAGTAAATGGCAAGTCTCGTCATTACCTATTGAACTAGAGCATAGAGCTTATTAGGCAACCAAATTCCTAAATTTTGATCTTGAAAAGCCTAGGAAGGAAAGACTATTAAAACTACATGAATTGGATGAATTCATAACACAGGCTTATGAAAATAACAAGTTGTATAAGGAAAAAGTTAAAATCCAGCATGAACAACATATAAAACAAACTGATTTTTTCCTGGTCAACACACAATAGTAGGCTGAGACTTTTCCCTGGAAAACTTAGGTCTAGATGGAGTGGACCCTATGTGATACAAGATTGTACACCCCATGGAGTGGTTGAACTTCTAACTGGGGATGCAAACAATCTTTTAAAGTCAATGACCTTAGAATGAAACATTATACAGGGGGAGGTTTTCAAGCACAAGCCCTCGCGTTAGATCTACTGGAACCTTGAATCCAACTAGAGGCAAGTCAATGCTAACGACTATAAATTGGCAATTCTGTACATATAGGTTCTTTCTCTTTTTGTATTTTTTCTCTTAAAATTTTTATTTAAATTTAGACTTTATTTGGAGTTTCAGAAAAAAAAAAGAGATTTGATCGCCAAGCTTGGATGATGATGGAGATGCGAGCCCACCAGGACACCATGGAGGATAGCATTCAGCGGCTCCATGAGTATCACAATAACCAGAGCGCAATTTGAGGTTTCTTCTCTCCGACTCCGCCACCGCCTATGGACTAGCCCTGTTGTATTCTTTTTCCTTTTTCTTTTGGATGCATTTGTTAGTTGCATTTTGTATAACCTCCTTTGGCGAGGGCTTGAACACTGAGGACACTATCTAGTCTAAGCTTGGAGGAGTCTGCATTTCATGCATTTTGCTTTAGTCATTTTATTTTAGGCCACTTTGTTTAGTGCGTGTTTTTCTTTTAGTTTGATCAGTTGTATGCATTTCTTTTAGTATGAAAATCTGAAAAATCCAAAAATATTTGTGTTACCCTTGCTAACTATTTGCTTTACTTAAATATGTTTTAGAGCTGACCTATATGATCTATGAAATTTGAGTGCCTTATTTTTAATGCAAATCATATGTATGTACTGAAGTCTAGAATTATGTGGAATAGAATGATGACTTTTTAGACCACAAGTTTCTTTCATCTTTATTATACTTGAGTGCATATATTTACAGTCTTTTTATTGAATGTTTAAGTATATCTAGAGCTGATCGAGAATATGTGAAAAATTGAGGAAAATTGAAAATTTTGAAAAAAATGAGTGCAAAAGTTTGAAAATTTCAGAAATAAAAAAAAGGGAGTATAGGAGTTGAGTTAGCCCTTATGTGTTATCCAGAACCTGCGAGAGTCCGGGCAAGTAAGCTCGAGGAGTGTCTTAACACTTTATGCCCTAAGGCCATTTAGTCTGGGAGTCATCAGTGGAAAGCTCGTTACATGGACCACCTTGTGCAAATTGGAGAAGCGTCTAAGTGTTAACCCAATGTCCCGGTTTAATCTTTCATTCAGAACATGGGAATGTTTGGGTGAGTGGAACCATAGAGTCTTAAATCCTAATGACCTAAGGCTATCTAGTTTGGGATCCACTGGTCGAAAGCCTACTACATGGATTCCTTGTGCAAACCTGATTGGAAGAGAAAACATTGGAAAAAAGATATAAGAGAGCACTTGTTATTTATTTGTTAATAGTATAAGCTCAAGTATACTTTTGCCTTCAACATTAATGCTATAAATTTGTAGAATATGTCTTAGGCTGTGAAGAACGATGTTTAAACTATTTATAGGTCTAAACTCTGTAAAACAGGGGGATAGGTGAAAGTGCAAGCAGGAGAGAAAGGGTACAAGAAAAGTAATGATTTGTATGGTCGATGTTATGATGGAATCATCTTGAGCATTTTGTCACATAGCACCAACTTCAACCTCTGCAGCCCTATGTGTGGCCCTGACCAACCACAGCTTCTACAGGCAGCCCAACAACAAATACCACAAAATCTTTTCCAAAAGAGAAGGAAGCAAGCACACAACAATTCACACAAGAGAAATGAGGGAAAAAGTGAGGTACTTTATTGAACAGCTCCAATGTACATCAAACCATCATAAGAGCTTGCTCAAAGGAAGGTAAGAAGCTTTTGTCCTTAAGGTGCCAGCTCAAACACCTTTATATAAGAGAGGAGATGGTTGCACCTTTCCATGGGGAACATGTGCATATTTTCCATGGAGAAGCCCACACCTATACATAAACGAAAAGATGCCCAAAGAACCACTCAGAGCTTTCCCTGTGTGTAAGGAGAGCTGCTACAAAATAACCAATAGGAGAGGAGCAAAGTCGATCAAATACCCCACTCACAGCCTCCACATCTATGGTGTGTAGGAGCAGCCAATGGAGCTGCTTATCCTCCAGCTTTGGGTTGTTTCCATTCCCTGGAGTGACTGGTGCATGGTTGGCTGCGGTTTGGCGTGCCCTAGCGCGCCAAAGCGCGCCCTGTCATGGCCCAAGCGTTGTCTTCACACTAGAAGCCTCTGAGAACTTCATTGAGCCTCCATGTGAGCATTGACACCTTCTCAAATGGTCTACACTACCGCTGTACATATCTCCGACCTTCAGCGCTCGTACATGAGGTTGTGCCTAGCAAGCGCATCACCAAAAGAAGTCCATGTCTGTTGTACACCGTGGCTTCAGTCTTCACATCATGTGCGCATGTTGAGTGCACTGCACCACCTTAGCCTCAGGCCCCCGCCCATGCGTTTGGCATTGCATTGCGGCATGGCCATTAGCCCCGTGCGCACTCAACGCTGCCATATCCGACTTCTGGTGGTTGGACCTAGCGGAGTGTGACATATGTCCCCCGCCAAAGATGTTCTCACCCTCAACAACATGCGGTATGCCTCAATATCCTCCTTGAACTGCCATAAGTTTTCTTCCTGTTACCAAGAATCCTTGGCCGCTTCAGCCCCCTTCAATTAATGATGAATTCTGTGTAGTTCGGATAGCCTCGCTTCTGAATCCTTCTGTCAGCCAGGATGGAATCAAAAAGGGACCCGTGAACCTTAGGTCTCCACCGCTGACAATTGTCTCTGTCATGTCCCAAAGCTTTACAACATGCTTGAAGAAGAGGTAGGCAACATCCTCCGCACCAACATCACGCACCGCTGGAATGAAGACCGCATACTTGGAGAAGCGGTCTACCACCACCAAAATAGTTCTGCATCCCTCCGAGATCAGAAGAGCCACAATGAAGTCCATCGTCACTAACTCCATGCATGACTAGGAATAGGAAGTGGCTCCAAGAGTCCTCCGAGCATGTGTGTCACCGATTTGTCTAGTTAACACACAAGACATGTCCGCACATAAGCCTTGATCTCATCCTAATGTCATGGTCTCCTTGATGATGTCCCACCTCAAGTTGTCCCACCTTGGAACAGAGAGACAACTGTCCTTTGTCATCAATAGCCCTTCCTCAATCCAGAAACACCGAGTCTTGCCCTCGCGTGCCAAGGCCAGAGATGAACGGCCTTAGGATCTCACTGAAGCCCTTCATAGATTTGATCTCGGAAATTAATCTAAACATCGCTGATCACCGCGAGTTGTGCCTTCCGGCTGAGAGCATCGGCCAGCACATTAGACTTGTCCATCTCTTACTCCATGATGAAGTCGAATTTAGCCAAGAAGTCTTGCCACCGAGCTTGCTTCGGGCTTCACTTCTTTTGATTCTAAAAATAAGATGTGGCAACATTGTCGGTCTTCACCACGAACCGACTCCCAAGTAAATAATGCCTCCACACTCGGAGACAATGTACAAGGGTCATCGTCTCCTTGTCATGAAGGGGATACTTCCGTTCAGCCTCATTCAACTTCCGGCTCTCAAATGCTATAGAATGACCCACCTACATCAAAACACCACCAATAGCAAAATTGGAAGCATCAGTATGAACCTCAAAAGTAAAAAGAAGTTGGCTAGCTGCAAATACGGCTCCTCGGTGACAGCAGCCTTCAAATCCTCGAATGCCTTGTGGCATGCGTTGGACCATGCCCAAGCCACATTCTTCTTCAGCAGCTCCGTCAAAGGTGTGGCCCTCCTTGAGTAACCCTGAATGAAATGCCGGTAGTAGTTAACCAAGCCAAGGAACAATCTCAACTCTGAGATGATCGTCGGTGCTTGCCAATCGAGGATAGCTTGCACCTTATGGTTGTCCATCCGAATCTCTCCACTCCGGATCCGATGCCAAGAAATGGACCTCGGTTTGGGCGAATGAACACTTCTCCGGCTTCACATAGAGTTCATTCTCCCTCAAAAGCTCCAAAACCTATACAAATTGGGAAACATGGTCCTCAAGCTCTCGGAGTATACCACTATGCCATCCAAGTATACAACAACACTTGTCCAAAAGAGGATGAAAGATATGGTTCATCAAAGTACAAAATGTAGTCGGTGCGTTCATCAAGCAGAACGGCATCATCATGAACTCGTAGGATTCATACTTTGTGACACAAGTTGTCTTCTCTTCATCCCCCCTCCATGATTTGGACTTGCTAATAGCCCGATTAGAGGTCTAGCTTGCTGAAATATTTAGCCTTGCCAAGTTGATCAAAGAGATCATCAACCAATGGGATAGGATACTTGTTCTTGATGGTGAGCCTGTTGAGTGCACGGTAATCTACACACAAACGCAGCGAGCCATCTTGTTTCTTTTGAAAAAGCACCGGTGCGCCAAATGGTGCCTTCGATAGCCGAATGAATCCAGCCTCCAACAACTCCCAAGTTGTTTCCGAAGTTCCTTTAACTCTGATGGAGCCATATGATAAGGTGCCATGGTTGGGGCCTTTGCACCCAGGATGAGTCAATCCCGTGATCCACCTCTCGACGAGGCGGCAGCCTCTTCAGCAGCTCATGTGGCATCACATCAGCAAAGCGGTTGAGCACGTCCTGGATCACTTCAGGAACAGGTTCGGCAACCACTGTCCCTCCATCTTCAAGGCGGCCAAGTAAGTGATCTCCAAATATTTAACACTTTCTTCAGCTGCATAGCTGAGAGCATAGTTCCCCCGGCCCATGACCGCTTTAAAGGCACTTGCTTTGTCTCATTTTTATGACCTGAAACAGTGAGCATATCATGAGAAAAAGATACCTTCGGGAAGCCATATCGAAGAACTCCATGCCAAGGATGAGTTGATGATCGTCCATCGGCACCACCGTCAAATCCAGCAGCCCACACCAATCACCCATGCTGACCTCCATGCCCATGACCATGGCTACAATATGTTGCGACTGAGAGTTCACCATCTTCAAAAGTCCCGGCTCCTTTGAGATAGTAAGGCCAAGCCTAGTCTCCTCCGCAGGAGTCACAAAGTTGTGTGTGGCTCCTGTGGCGATTAGCGCTCGCACCTCTCTGTCGTGAACCTCTAAATCAGCAAACATGAGTCCTTGACTCTTTGATGTCTCCTTGGCCGGTTGTAGGCCCTCAGGACCCTTGCAAGTGGTCACAGCAAGGAGTGCCCATATAGAACTCATTTGTGGCTCATCCTTACTCGACTGCTTCTCACTTTGAGTGGCAATCATGGCACTGATTAGTTGCTTCTTCACTGGATAGTCTCTCATAAGATGTGGCCCCGAACATGTGAAACACTTGATGTTCCTCCTAGGTTGATTATGCTTTCCTGTTTTCAGAATTGAGACATTTACTTGGCCTCCTACTTGTGCTTTTTCTTGCCTCCCCCACCAACTTTCTTTTGGTAAGTAGCAGTCTCACGACCATAATCATTGAGCTGGTCAACGGCAGCGATGGCCTCTTCGATACTTTGTGGTTGATGCCTTTGCACCTCCCTTTCGGCCCAATTAGGTATGCCATCAATGAAGTATTCAAGCTTGAGATCTTCCTAGTTGTCCCTGCTTCCAAGAGCAAGGACTGAAAAGTCTTCACGTAGTCCCTAAGTCCCTGGTGCACCTCAGCGATCTCAACTTCCTTGCAGCTTGCCCCGATGCATTAACCCGGAGAGAATTGTTTCCGCAACTCATTATTAAACTCCTCCCAGTTTTCTATCATTATCTTTGGCCTCTAGGACTTTTCGACGCCACCACAGGGATGCATTATCAATCAAGTAACGAACAGCCACACCGATCTTGGCCTCATCCTCATCAGTGCTACCATCCTTGAACCCATTCTCAAGATCCCATAGAAACTGGTCAATGAGCTTGGCTTCTCGCTTACCATCATACTTGATTGGCTCAGAACCTCATAACTTTTCTGTTGTCCGAGCCACTATCCGGGACTTGGCAACTCCACCTTGGTGAATGCAAGTTTTCAGCACGCTAATTTCAACTTTAGAGGCATCTACCATCTGTTGTAAGGCCTCTACTTGCTTCTTCAAAGCTGAAGTCTAACTCTCCACAACCATAGTGTCACTGACGAAGCGTTCCCCCTGGGCAGCAAGTCTTTTGCCTAGTAAAGCCTCAAGCTCTAGTCGCATGGTTTCTCGGTTAGATTCAAGACCACCCAACCGCTCAGGGATGTCGTCCATCTCAAATAGGTGCTGCTCCGATGAGTTAATACTTATCTCAATGCCTCTGAGGAATGGAGCCATCATGCTCTTGATCGTAACATGAAGTTTAGCATGCTCCTCGCCTGTCAAAGCTTCTTGTTCACCCCCGCCAGCTGAGCCACCTCCCTGAGCTGAAGAGGACCTTTCGCCATGCCCTCCAGTGGACTCTGGCTCTGGTGCAGCAGGTTCAACATGGCGCTTTCCCACAGATTCCCTGCTGAGAGTGCAGTGCCCATATTCACCTTGATTTCCCCTTTCTCGTGCCTCATCGGTGCCCGCAGTCTTCGCCATTGAATGGGGCTCTGATACCACTTGTCACACAACACCAACCTCAACCTCTGCAGCCCTATGTGTGGCCCTACCCAAGCTTATCTTGTGCAGGCAGCCCAACAACAAATACAATGTAATCTTGTCCAAAAGAGAAGGAAGCAAGCACACAACAATTCACACAAGACAATACAAAAGAAATTAGGGAAAAAGTGAGGTACTTTATTGAACAGATACAATGTACATCAAACCACCATAAGAGCCAGCTCAAAGGAAGGTAAGAGTAAGAAGCTTTGTCCTTAAGGTGGTAGCTCAAACACCTTTATATAAGAGAGGAGATGGCTGCACCTTTCCATGGAGGACAGCCTATTTTCCATGGTGAAGCTCACACCTACACCTCACTGAAAAAAAACCCCCAAAGACCCACTCAGAGCTTTCCCAAGGTGTAAGGAGAGCTTTTACAAAATGAACCAATAGGATAGGAGCAAAGTGGGTCAAACACCCCTCCCACAGCCTCCACACCTGTGGTGTGTAGGAGCAGACCATGGAGCTTCTTATCCTCTTGCTTTGGATTGTTTTCACGCCCTGGAGTGGCTGGTACATGGTTGGCCGCAGTCTGGCCGCTCCCCGATACGCCCTATCATGACCCAAGTGTGGCCTTCACCTTGGAAGCCTCTGAGAACTTCATTTTGCCTCCATGTGAGCATAGACACCTACTCAAATGGTCTGCACAACCGTTGTACATGTTTCCGACCTTCGGCGCCCTTACATGAGGCTACGCCTAGCAAAAGCATCACCAAAAGAAGTTTGTGTCTGCGGTACATCACGGCTTCAGTCTTCACATCATGTGCGCATGCTCAGTGCACCGCACCACCTTGGCCTTAGGCCCCCGCCCATGCGTTTGGCATTGCATGGCGGCTTGGCCATTGGCCCCAGACGCGCTCAACGCCACGCTGTCCAATTTCGAGTGGCTGGACCTGGTAGAGTGTGACAATTTGCTCTAGATTTTTGCTTGAGGACAAGCAAGAGTTTAAGCTTGGTGGAGTTTGATATGTAGCAATTTAGTCATGTTTTCCATATCATTTCTCACGCATTCTGTCAGCATACGCATCAATTTAGTATATATTTCATTTGTTTTTTTTATTTTCTTAAGTCAGATTCTACATAACTGGTCTTTTTATATGTCCATGCCACTCATTGGCTCGATGAGAGAAGGTAATCAAAATCTGGGCCAAATTGGGAGTCAGAATGCACAAGGATGAAATTCAGAGCATCGGTCATGACATGTGACAAGTCACATACCATGATGCAGATAAGAAGAAGAGCAAAGCTTCAGTCACGGGCCGTGATATCGAGACAAGGAGTAACGATGCTTCGGTCACGGCCCGTGACTGCAGTAGAAATATATTGTTCAATCATGTGAATGTTGAGGTCATGACACGCTGAAGACGTTCGGTCACGGTCGTGACACTATTGTTAAGGGCCATGACGCATTTTGGAGAAAGGACAAGTGTTCAGTCACGACCGTGATTCTCATATCATGAGTCGTGACTTGTATACGGCCAACTATCACTTTTCGATCACGGTCGTGACATTTTCGTCATGGGTCATCACGTGACTTGCGCTCAATTACAGTGTTCGGTCATGGCCATGACAAAATTGTCATGGCCTGACAAAGTCCGTCATGCGCGATTCTACACGATTTCAGACTGTTTCAAGTCTATTTTCGACGGTCAAGATCGATTCTAGAGTCTTATCTTTCCCTGGATGATTTCTCTCAAATCTAGGTCTCTTCCCACCTAAAAATAGTCCCCAAAACCTCATTTTGGGGGATGCTTCAATCAATCCTAGGAGAACCTAAAGAAGGAGAAGACGAAGTGTTGTCGGATCGTCGACTCAAAGGTGTAAAACTTCTGTGAATATTTGTTGTTGCAATTTATTTTCTTCTCCTATTGTATATCCGGATGAACTCTCAATATATCTTGAGATTTATTTTTTGAGATTATTGATGCGTAAAATGCTGCAGTGCAAAAGAAAGCCAGCAAGTATACTGATCGCGCACAAGTAATATAGAAGATGAGAAGGATGTCGAACCCACGAGGATTGTTGTTTTATCTTAATTAATTCTAAGGTGAATTGAGAGAAATAGTTTACTGAATGTTTATTTAAATGTTCAAAATAGAAACTAAGTAATTATAGAAAGAAGAGTATAAATGGGATAAGTAAATAGAGGAATTTAAGATATGGGGAAGGCAATGGTATATTCACCACTAGGTTGATTGGATTAAATGAAGCACAAATTATTCCTAATGATGGACTAGGTATGCTAA